>SMSR01015623.1:73495-85867 GCA_019453355.1 Ceratina japonica | reverse complement strand
GATGTTTAACTTTTTTGTTGGAGGCTCTAGCAAAAATTTCAAACATCCCGTTTGTAGATCTAAATGTGTTATATGAATGTGTAAAGTTTCATAAAAATTCATGAAACCGTAAAAGAGTTAGACATATCGAAACATGTAAAAATTCGCCAATTTATCCCAGTCGTAGATTGAAAATCGTGGAGAACTGCGATTTTTTTAATTTCTAATCGCTTATAGCGCCTAGCAATATTGATCGATTTTGATGAAACTTTGTACATGCATGTAACTTATTTAGATCTCCAAACGAGACACTTTTTATTAACCTAATAAAAAAGTTAAAAACCATGTCCTTTACTATTAGTCATTCTATAGTAAATTAAGTTCTCTAAAATTCCATAGAAGATAAAGTTCTTTAATCTAATACTAAAAATTGTATACCGTTTCGAAATGTGTACGAATATTTATGGGAGTGACTGTATATTAGTCTATATGTATCTTTCTAGGATTATGGGTGCTAAAGAAGAGCCTGCGTCCCTTGATATCATAAGAAATGTTCAAACACATTCTAAGTATTATAATAAATGCAAATCACTTTTGTCACATGCAAATGTATCAAAAGAGGAGTTTGTAAGGGAATATCGCCATTTCTCTGACGCAGAATCGAAAAGAAGTTTTTACCTTGTGATTCTAAACGATCTCAAAATGGCAATATTGAAAGGTGATACAAGTACCTTTAAAAGATTGGACAATTTCATTGCGTATATCAACGACATAGAAGACAAACCTAAATTAAAAGATTTCTGTAACAGTACAGATAATCCTATTAAAAATACGAATCTAGTTATTTTAGCTTGTAAATGTAATAAAGTAGAAATTCTAAATTATATATTTAGCAGTAGCAGCGAGATTTTAAATAATTTGTCTGTTAACATTGGAAGAAATGCCATAACATTTAACGATAAGGACGAAGGATGCCATAATGCGTTTTATTATTCTGTGCGTTCAAAAAATGTTGAACTCCTTGACACTCTCATAAATAAATGGCCAGATGGTTATTCAGCTGCTCATTCGTTAGAATTAGATGAAACTCTTTCAAACGTCTATGAAGAATTACAGTTAAAAAATGTGCCATTGTCAAATGAGATGCAAATTTACGTTGAAAACAAATTAATAGAACTCCGTTTCTTCTCTGACGACGTTGCTCAGAGTCAAACTGTGGATGACACTAACGATAACATCAAAGAACGGATTAACTTAATAGTTGAACATGTCAGTTTGTTAGCGGCTGATTATTCGAAGGCAAGAAGAGTAGATGAAAGGTTTTTATTCTTAATAGAATGTATTGCGCACAATATTAACATATTAAAACAGCAACTGAAATCGACGTACAATAGGATACCTTGGGAAGAAATGGAGTTTTGTTTAATCAGTTTCATTTCTTCGCACGTGAAGAGAGAAGAAATAAATTTATTCCACCGAGCTGTGTTTAACAAAAGCAAAGTTCTTGGTTATTTAAAGAATTTCGCAGAAGTGCTCCAAAACGAGAAATATCTCACGCCGTCCACTGATTTACCAAAAGAGAAATATGAAAAAATCGCCACAAAGATAATTCAAATTTATCCTCACTTCGAGGAATTATATACCGATTATCGTAAAATTAGAGACGTCTATTCTTTACAAAAAATGAAAGATCGCATTAAATTAGCGTTATCGGTCGACACTAAACGAAGAGAGGGGCAAATGACTATTTTCAGAGCTTTCCAAGTCATCGGGGACTGTTTGCAAAATACTTTAGAATCCCCGAAGTTATCTCCTAGCACGAGCAAACTTTTGTTATTGACGTTGCCAGAAAATATAAGAGAAGTTATTATAGATCTGCGAAATTCACCGTCGCATGCTTATTCGCTCGCGAGAAGGTTAAAACTCGAACAAAAATCAGATGAGACATTTTTCACCTACGTTAAACACGATATTAGAAAGATTAACGCTGCGATCGACGATGCTCTTAACGAAGAACGAATTTCAGTCCTGAAGCTGCTATTAGAGAAGATTATTAAAACCGAGAGCTTGGAAGAAATAGCAGAAACGGTCGAAGCTTTTAATAACTCAAACTTGAATCTAACCTCGAAAGACTTAAAGACCGTGGAACACAGAAAATTTGAAACGCTAATTAACGAGCTCGATGACAGCATTAAAAATAAGTCAATTATCGAACAATCGCTTATTAATGAAACCCGAAGTATACTCGGTACTTCAAAGTACAAAGATGAAAAACTGAGGAAGGACCGTACTCCATTTTATAGGTTGAAATGTGCGAGTCTGGTATTTTTGAGAAACGATAACATCGATATTAATAGTATTAGAAATATTAAACACTATGCCAAGGAAGCCTTGGGGAACATAACACCCCCGCTGGAATTGCGTGACCTGAAAAACATCGCAAACTTGTTACAGGTGTTCCTTCTTAATATCAGGCAAACAGTAGAAGAAAGAGAAGACATCGATTTGCATGAAGTCATAAGTATAGCGGAAAAACTTTGTCACTTCACCTCGCATGGAATAAATAACAAGAGTATAATAGAGGACAACTCGGGAAGACTCAAGGAAAGGAGTTCCTTCATTCGTTTATGTAAAGATGAAGAAAGGTGTAATAAGTTACTCGCGCTAAAACTCAGTGAACTGAAACAAATTTTAACCGATAATCTGTTAATGGATAATTTCATTGAGAACCTCCCTTTTTATGAAAACAATAAAAGCTTGCAGTCAATGATCGAAATGCTTGTCTTGGACATTTTGTCCTTGCTAGACAGTTCGAATCGCTTAGGGGATAATTTATTTTTCTTGGACGACAGGGTTCCTTTGTTAACTGGAAAAAATTTACGCGATCATTTGACGCACGAAAATGCCATAGTAAACATATTATCATCGAATCCTTCGATTATGGTTGTCCTGAATGCTAAGAAACTTGTCTCAGAAGGTATAATAAATCATAAGAAAAATCTTGGTAAATCGAGAATCGATTGTTCAAAATTGCGAGATAAGTACAACCAAAGCCTTGACTATATTTCTAAACAGGAAGGAATGTTCACAGCATTAGAAGAGAGACGCCTCGAGGACTTGAAGAGTCACCTTCGATCAGGAGCGGACATAAACGGTAGAAACACAAATTCATGGACTTCGTTACATTTCGCTGCGAAAGGATCGAGCCTTAAGATCGTGCAATTCGTCCTCCATTACGCTTTAGATATTAATATCAAAGACATCGATGGCCAAAGTCCGTTACACATCGCCGCTGCAAACGGAAGGACGAATATCATAAAATATTTCCTACATACACTGCGTTTCAATGTGAACATCAGGGATAATAACCAACGAACGCCATTACACGTTGCAGCCGAAAACAATCACGAAGAAGTCGTCAAGATTTTACTGGTATTTAATGCTAACATACATTTAAAAGACAAATGTGGTAGCAAACCTTTACATTACGCTATAAGAAATAACTGCATTAATATCGTTAAGATTTTAATGCAAAGAGACGTGGCTATTGACATTAACGAGAAAACCAAGTTAGGGGTGACTCAATTGCACATAGCAGCAGAATCGGGCTTCCTAGAATTGGTTAACTTTCTCCTTGATAACAAAGCAGACATTAACGCCAGTGGCGATAAATACGCGACTCCCTTACACCTGGCAGTTCTAAATGGCCATTTGGAAGTAGTGGAAGCTTTAATTTCAAGGGAGGCAGACATCCACGCCGGGGACGTTCAAGGTTTCAAGCCATTGCATTACGCCGTCAGAAATGGCCACAAGACCATAGTAGACGTTTTGCTGAAGCATGATGCCGATCCCAATGCCGGCGATAAGGCCGATCACTGTACGCCTTTCCATTTCGCAGCACTTTTTTGTCATACAGAAATATTTCAGGCTTTATTGGAACGTAAAGCTAATGTACATATGACCACTTATTCGCGCATGACTCCGTTGCACTTTGCAGCGCAGGGGGGACACTTGGAAGCGATTAAAATTCTTATCAGTAACAGAAAACATTCTAGACTCGTTCACAATGCAGACATATATGGCGCTACGCCATTGTACTACGCGACGATCAAAGGTCACAAGGAGATCGTTGACGTTCTGTTAGAAAATAGAGTTGACGCTAGAGTGAAAGCTTTCAGCGGCTTCACGCCATTGCACGCGGCTGTCGAAGCCAAGGAAGTAGGAATTGCTAAGTCGTTGATAAAACGTAAGGCTAAAGTAAATGCCAAGGACCACCATGGGAGGACGCCGTTGCACATCGCTGCGATTCCTTCTGCCAACAAAGACGTTATCGAGCTTTTGTTGAACAATAAAGCTAAGGTCGATGATAAGGATTATAACTGGAGGACTCCGTTGCATATGGCTGCCTTATCTGGCTGCGCAGTCAATGTTTCTCTCCTACTAAAATATGAAGCCAAAGTAAACGCCATCACTGTCGACGTAGAGACACCGTTGCACCTAGCAGTGGCAAACGGTCACAAAGAAGTTGTTCAACTTTTGATCGAACATAACGCTGACGTGAACGTGTGGGGTTCCAACGNGACTCAATTGCACATAGCAGCAGAATCGGGCTTCCTAGAATTGGTTAACTTTCTCCTTGATAACAAAGCAGACATTAACGCCAGTGGCGATAAATACGCGACTCCCTTACACCTGGCAGTTCTAAATGGCCATTTGGAAGTAGTGGAAGCTTTAATTTCAAGGGAGGCAGACATCCACGCCGGGGACGTTCAAGGTTTCAAGCCATTGCATTACGCCGTCAGAAATGGCCACAAGACCATAGTAGACGTTTTGCTGAAGCATGATGCCGATCCCAATGCCGGCGATAAGGCCGATCACTGTACGCCTTTCCATTTCGCAGCACTTTTTTGTCATACAGAAATATTTCAGGCTTTATTGGAACGTAAAGCTAATGTACATATGACCACTTATTCGCGCATGACTCCGTTGCACTTTGCAGCGCAGGGGGGACACTTGGAAGCGATTAAAATTCTTATCAGTAACAGAAAACATTCTAGACTCGTTCACAATGCAGACATATATGGCGCTACGCCGTTGTACTACGCGACGATCAAAGGTCACAAGGAAATCGTTGACGTTCTGTTAGAAAATAGAGTTGACGCTAGAGTGAAAGCTTTCAGCGGCTTCACGCCATTGCACGCGGCTGTCGAAGCCAAGGAAGTAGGAATTGCTAAGTCGTTGATAAAACGTAAGGCTAAAGTAAATGCCAAGGACCACCATGGGAGGACGCCGTTGCACATCGCTGCGATTCCTTCTGCCAACAAAGACGTTATCGAGCTTTTGTTGAACAATAAAGCTAAGGTCGATGATAAGGATTATAACTGGAGGACTCCGTTGCATATGGCTGCCTTATCTGGCTGCGCAGTCAATGTTTCTCTCCTACTAAAATATGAAGCCAAAGTAAACGCCATCACTGTCGACGTAGAGACACCGTTGCACCTAGCAGTGGCAAACGGTCACAAAGAAGTTGTTCAACTTTTGATCGAACATAACGCTGACGTGAACGTGTGGGGTTCCAACGGGGCACCGTTGAATTTAGCGGTCGAAAATGGCCACCACGAAATCGTTCGAATCCTACTTGAAACTACATCCATGTCTAGCGATGATTACGAAGATTTATTGTGCACTGCTGTTCGATTAAACTATAAGAAAATCGTTGAGTCTCTGTTGACTGCGAATAATGTTAAGAAGAACAATAGAGTTCTCACGGTAGCTTTGGAGGACGCAGTTATTGACGGTAACACGGAGATCGTTGAAGTTATTCTAAACGCGGCAAGTGACATCGTTAACAAAAGGTGCTGTATAGGCGGGACAATATTGCACGTTGCTGCTAAAAAAGGTCACTTAGACATAGTCGAGGATCTGATATCAAGAAAAGCTAACGTCAATGCTGCAAGCGTGTGTAAAATAACAGCTTTGCACCTCGCGGCACAAAGTGGTCATGACGACGTCGTAGAATTATTGATAGAAAACGGAGCTAAGATCAACGTCAGAACTACGTATGGAGATTCGCCTTTACGTGCCGCAGTAGAAAACGGTCGTTGTAACATCGTGAAGACTTTACTAGACAACGGAGCTAGAATCGAGGGAAACGAAGAGAATAGGACACTTTTAGAAAAGGCCACGGCGCGTGGCCATTTAGAAATAGTCAAGATTTTANAGTTCTCACGGTAGCTTTGGAGGACGCAGTTATTGACGGTAACACGGAGATCGTTGAAATTATTCTAAACGCGGCAAGTGACATCGTTAACAAAAGGTGCTGTATAGGCGGGACAATATTGCACGTTGCCGCTAAAAAAGGTCACTTAGACATAGTCGAGGATCTGATATCAAGGAAAGCTAACGTCAATGCTGAAAGCGTGTGTAAAATAACAGCTTTGCACCTCGCGGCACAAAGTGGTCACGACGACGTCGTAGAATTATTGATAGAAAACGGAGCTAAGATCAACGTCAGAACTACGTATGGAAATTCGCCTTTACGTGCCGCAGTAGAAAACGGTCGTTGTAACATCGTGAAGACTTTACTAGACAACGGAGCTAGAATCGAGGGGAACGGAGAGAATAGGACACTTTTAGAAAAGGCCACGGCGCGTGGCCATTTAGAAATAGTCAAGATTTTATTAGAACGCAAGGAACTGAATCTGGAAGCCGACTGCACTGACGATTTGACGTTACTACACATCGCGTCGCGGGTACCTAACTTGGAAATGGTCAAATATCTGGTGAGCAAAGGGGCTAACATTCACGCCGAGAATTCGTTTCAAGCGAAGCCCATACACTTTTCAGCTAACAAAGATATCGTCGAATATTATCTAAGCGAAGGGTTAATCGTCAACGAATTAGACATGAACGACAAGACCCCGTTGCACTATGCCACGCAGGAGGATCGATTAGACGTTGTAGAATACTTAGTACAACACGGTGCTGACGTCAGTGCTAAAAGTAACATGGGAACCACTCCCTTACACAACGCTGCTGCAAACAATTCTCACTACCTCGTCCTGTTGTTATTAGAGAATGGCGCGATGTACGACGCCGCCGACATGAGTAACAAAGTTCCATTAGAAATGACGAATTATCCACGTATTGGAGACCTGCTAGTAGTAATGTGGAAGTTCTTCGACGCTGTGAGACATAATAAAGTATCACAAGCTGAGGAGTGCATTTTGACAGGAGCTGTTGTCAACGCGAGGGACGCCAGTGGCCTAACAGCGCTACATTACGCCGCGTGGAAAGGCTACTACAGTCTTACTAATACTCTACTATTTAATGATGCTAATCCTAACGCGGTTAGTAAGGGATTCACGCCGTTGCATTACGCTGCCAAATATTCACGACTCTCAATTGTTAAAGATCTACTGTCTAACAATGCGATATACAATGTTGCCACCGCCGACGGTGAAACACCGCTAGATTTAGCAACAAATGAAGATATAAGAAACCTGCTTATGTTAATAAACAGGTTATTCGAAATGGTTAAGAAAAATGATAGCGGAGTAATTGTTGAACTTAACGAGATTCAAAGCATGAAGACGATAAAGGCAGTAATGAATGCTTGGAATGAAGAAAAGGATACGTTGCTTGTTGCTGCGTATCGCAGCAAGTTTTCGGGGATTCATCAGTTGCTGAACGAAGTGCCGCGAAGTATGGCTAGTGACGGTAACCTTGGGAAACTTATGAGGGAGAGAATGGCCGACTCGGCGGCCTTGTATTTCTTCAGGCACGCGTACGAGAAGAAACGAAGAATATTGGGACCTAAGAATCTCTCTACGGTACACGCTCAGAGAGAAGTAGCACGGGCGTTATTCAAGCAAGGGAAATATAAAGAGGCTTTGACAATGTTCCAAGACATTTACCGTAAAGAATATCAGATTCTAGGCTCGGGAGATGTAAACACTTTTGGCACAAGATTGGCGATTGCTTTGACTTCAGATAAGTTAGGAAGAAATGACGATTTGAACTTGTATCGAGGACTTTATATGGAACAGGAAGAGGTATTAGGGCCGAATCACAAGGACACTGTAATTACTCAATTTCACTGGGCAATGGCGTTGGATTTACAGGGAAAGTACGGCGTAGCTTTAAATATGTACAGGAAAGTGTTCGAAAAAAGTAAAACCGAATTCGGATTGAATGATGCGATTACTATAGCNTCCTAACGCGGTTAGTAAGGGATTCACGCCGTTGCATTACGCTGCCAAATATTCACGACTCTCAATTGTTAAAGATCTACTGTCTAACAATGCGATATACAATGTTGCCACCGCCGACGGTGAAACACCGCTAGATTTAGCAACAAATGAAGATATAAGAAACCTGCTTATGTTAATAAACAGGTTATTCGAAATGGTTAAGAAAAATGATAGCGGAGTAATTGTTGAACTTGACGAGATTCAAAGCATGAAGACGATAAAGGCAGTAATGAATGCTTGGAATGAAGAAAAGGATACGTTACTTGTTGCTGCGTATCGCAGCAAGTTTTCGGGGATTCATCAGTTGCTGAACGAAGTGCCGCAAAGTGTGGCTAGTGACGGTAACCTTGGGGAACTTATGAGAGAGAGAATGGCCGACTCGGCGGCCTTGTATTTCTTCAGCCACACGTACGAGAAGAAACGAAGAATATTGGGACCTAAGAATCTCTCTACGGTATACGCTCAGAGAGAAGTAGCATGGGCGTTATTCAAGCAAGGAAAATATAAAGAGGCTTTGACAATGTTCCAAGACATTTACCGTAAAGAATATTGTATTCTAGGCTCGGGAGATGTAAACACTTTTGGCACAAGATTGGCGATTGCTTTGACTTCAGATAAATTAGGAAGAAACGACGATTTGAACTTGTATCGAGGACTTTATATGGAACAGGAAGAGGTATTAGGGCCGAATCACAAGGACACTGTAACTACTCAATTTCACTGGGCAATGGCGTTGGATTTACGGGGAAAGTACGGCGAAGCTTTAAATATGTACAGGAAAGTGTTCGAAAAAAGTAAAACCGAATTCGGATTGAATGATGCGATTACTATAGCTGTTGAAAATGCCATAGCCGTGGTACTGGACAAACAAGGTAGACTTGAAGAAGCTTTGGAAATCCATAATGGAATACTTGAGAGAACGAGAGATACTCAAGGCGTCGTTCGTACTAGAAATATAATAACGTTACGTAACATCGCCTGCATTCTCTTCCAACAAAATAAATACCAACAAGCGTTGAAGTGTTACCAACAGATGATAAGTATCGCAGAAACTGTTCTCGGCCCGAATCACCGGGAGACGTTTATCGTTCACGATAATATGATAAAGTTATTCATTAAATATGGTAAAAAGTTCGCTGCGCTGAAAGCTTGCATGAAAAATCTTCATCCAATGAAAGCTGTTCTACCGCCTTGCCATCCTGTCCTTAAAGCAACGTCACAATTTATAGAATCGTTTAGCTTACACTTTTACTCTAAACATATCCAAACTTCAACAGTTGTTAGTTTTATTCAAGAGGAGATGATCAACGCTGCCAAGATTGGCAACGTACAACTCATCGGACGCACGTTCAACGTGGGATACGATTTAAACGAGAAGGACATCGAAGGGAAAACGCTTTTGCATTATGCGGCCTGTGAAGGTCACATAAATGTCGTTGAATTCCTGTTGAAAAATGCTGCCGATATTGATGTAGTCTGTGTTGAAGGTAAAACTCCGTTACACGAGGCCACTGAAAACGGTCATAAGGATATTGTGGAATGTTTGTTGCGAGACATAAGTCATGAGAAATTAAGCGATTTTGTTAATACTAAAACTTCTATTGCTGGCGCTACGTCGCTACATATTGCGGCCCAAAATGGTTCCTTAGACATTGTGTGCTGTTTACTCGGTAATGGAGCGATTTATAATGTTAAAGATAAAGATGGTAAGATACCATTTGATCTTAGCGAAAATGAGAGTGTCGTCGATTTATTACGGTTGATTGAGGAGTTATTTAATGACGCGATAAATGGCAACATCGAGATTGTTAGTAAATTAAGTGTTTTAAAAGTATCGAAACCTGACGAGTTCATGGCTGCAACGAATGCTAGTAATAATCAAATGACCAACTTATTGCAAATTGTTATGTCTAATCAATATAATGATATTGCAAGCAAGTTGTTAAAAATACTAAATTAAATTATTGTTGAATTTTATTTTCGATACGAGGTATTGAATGATCGCAAGATTTATAAAGCTGTTAAGAAATATGAGATTTAACGATGATTGGAACGAACGCACAGAAATTTTAAATTCAATGTCGAGTATTATTTATATTTATTTAGATACGTATTTTTGTTATTTTTATCTGAATGTATGTTTTTGTACTATACAATATAAGTCATTTCTCATGCATGTATGCACCTTATTTCGACTCCATCTGTCCATTTCTTTTTAAGATAAATCACTAAGAATATTATATAGCCAGTTTTCTGACGTCGAAATGAAAAAGAAAGTGTTTTACAAAAAAAGCTTGTCTTAAATATTTGGATACATTTAATCCTTCTCATGATTTGTTCAAATTTTATCAGATTTACCTTCCGTCAAACTTTGTCTTCACCTTTCAATGTAATCAAAACTTGTTAGAAGAAATTAAATATACAGGGTGTCCCATTTAAGTCGAGATTGTAAAAAATCTCGAAAACAGATGAACTAACACATATCCTTTAGTGTTTCGAGTGGGCAGTCGAAATTTGTATCGTCAATAAAGAATCGAGAAAAATAAGAATTGAATATTTGAATAGTATTTAGTATTGCTAATTTTATCTTTGCAAAATTAAAATTCTCTTTAGTCGATAAATTACGATAAGTAAAGATAAAGTAAAGACCTATCATCCACCGAAGTGGTAAGGCATTTTTTTGCTTTGTTATTACTATTGAGATTATACAAAGGATATATTAGATTATTATACAGGGTGTAACACTACTACTGGGCACAATTTTAAGGACGTGTTCTAGAGCCCAAAATAAGACGAAAATCAAGAGAGAAAAAATCGCGGTTAAGGCTTCGTTAATTAGTTATTGACATTTAAAAATTCGACGATTTTGCNATATTTCGTTTCGATACATAGAAGAGAGCATTCACCCTCCTGACTCGAAAATCCCATAGAGCGAGTTTCGATATGCTCTTGTGGATTTAACGAGTAATCAGGTTGAATGCCAGAATACATCATCTTACAATAATTTGTAATCTCCAGCACCCGAGGTAAGCCCATAAATTCCTTATAGGTACGGTCCTATTCTCGGTTATCGACATGCATCGATCGACGGTGATCAGCTGTGCGTACGCTGAAACCAGCCGCCGATGCTGATCGGTTTGCCTACTTGAGGCGCAAAATCGTCGAATTTTTAAATGTCAATAACTAATTAACGAAGCCTTAACCGCGATTTTTTCTCTCTTGATTTTCGTCTTATTTTGAGCTCTAGAACACGTCCTTAAAATTGTGCCCAGTAGTAGTGTTACACCCTGTATACATATTGTGATGGCCGGTTGTGATTCAACTCCTCGAAGTTGAATGCATGATTTTGGGAATCACTCAAAGATTAACCATTGAAAATCGACGTTGCGTGGAAGCTGAACTTTATTACAAACTTGTATAACAGATATGAATATGACGAGACTGAGACTAATTCTAAGACTGCCTTAAGATTACAGGAATTAGGAGAACAGGGACATACAGGGTGTAAACCTACTAGTGGACAATATTTTAGGGACATGTTCTAGAGCCCAAAATAACACGAAAATGAAGAGACAACAAATTGCGTTTAAGGCTTCGTTAATTAGTTGTTAACATCTAAAAATTCGACGTTTTTGAGCTTGAAACAGACAACCCGATCAGCATCGGTGGCTGTTTTCAGCGTATAAGGGTTTTGGAAAAATGACCTTTGGAAGTGAAGGAATGGTGGGAAGGTTTAATAGATGACAAGGTTCAGAGTGAGTAACGGTGATTTCGGTGAGTGGTTATTGATTTAGATAAGGGATGAGACAGCTTAGGTACATGTTTAACAATTAGATTATGGATGAAACAGTTTAGGTAAATACATATATAAGAATCAGATTACGGATGAGACTGCTTATATACATGAAAAATATTGACGTGTATAACAATATGTACAAGGAATCTATGAAATTATTAATATTAGGATGATGTATGACGAGTATTTTCAGCTCCTTATCTTCGTTATCTTCAAGTATATCCCTCCTTTGGGCACTGGTATAAATGCTCCTGGATCGATTTCGTATTTAGTTATCGTCTTCTCACAAACTTCAACCTTGTGATTACGTAGTATTGTAATAAGTCCAATCTTCGTCTGATTGAT
>SMSR01015622.1:9993-21221 GCA_019453355.1 Ceratina japonica | reverse complement strand
ACGCCTCCGGCGAAGCTACTTTTTTATGCGATTAACCTGTCCTGCGGTCTCGCCGCGCGCTCCCCCTTTATATTTCTTTTTAGCTTCAGAAATTTATTTACAACTCCAGTCGATTAATAAAAACTGGTAATTGCCCAAAACGCATATTATTAGACTGCGGATTTTTATGCAAATGAAACATTTATTATACTACTTTAAAAAATATGCCTAGCGTAAGTAGATTCGACAAGGCGAAGGAAATATTCTCCATTTATGCGACGCCGCCGTGAGAAACAAATAATGTCCGATGGTTTCTTGAATGATTGACCTTGCTAGTCGCCTATCACTTACTCATTAAGGTGTCGCACTAATGCGCGCCTCGAGGCGATCGTTTCATTTTCTCGCCGATAAGTAATGCCTAACGCGCGCGTGGGAGTTTTATGATATCCCCGTGGAAACGTACTAACGCGATTTACGTCGACGGAAAAATCGCCAGGGAAAATCGTAGATTATACGTCTGACGTTTATTCAATCTCATCGTCGCGAAGCGTGTGAGATAAACGTCCAATAATTTATTAATAATCAACCATTGGTATTGAATGCCTTTCCAAGTCAATGGAATTGCTATCCGGGTAGCTGAGTTACGATTCGAATCAAAGAAATATACAATAACTGCCGAGCATTCAGGCTCCTGCTCTTATTAACATTTAAATATCCACTGACATGTACCTCTGCCACTTCGTCTTATTAACATACATATAAATATTTATTGAATGATCTTCGAAGAATGAATTCCGGGTCAATTCTGACGTTCAATAAACTTTTTCTTACGATTAGACATATATAGGCCTTTTATAGGACGTCTCAGGTCCTTGTGCAAGAATTTTCCTTTCATAATTAAATTCTGTCTTATAAACACACGCACACAAACCTTGTATAAACTCCTTATCATAAATCTCATTCCCTAAATTACTTTTTATATAACATCGCAAACTAGCCTGTAGTGTTCACAACTTCTTATCACAACTAACAAGGTTGCTCGGAAATGCCTTTGCCTCCGTTCGCTCTCCAATTATGATCATAAATCGCGAGGAAATCGTCTTGCGGGCTCTCGTTCGCGAAAGTGAGTTTGGCGTAAGTTCAGCGACCCGCGTGTTCCAGCGAAGCCCGACAAAGGATTCGACGCGAAAGTTTTCACCCGTGACAGCAGATAACATCGCGAGGCAGAGTAGTCGCGAGCTTTTCTGCGACACCTGATACATGTCGCAATTATGTCTGTCATCCTTAATTGGGTTAACACCGGCGCACGAAAAGCACCGGCCTTTTTCATCCGATCTCGCGATACCCTCTAACGAACCGTCTTGTAAAAATCACGGGTGACATTTTTATTAGCCGTTCGCGTCCCACTTTCTTGCGCATCTTAATAGAAATACGTCTTCTAACATTTTTGCAAGTTGAAAATCTCTTGTTTAATTAACAGGCGAATTAAGAAATTCTCATGTTCGCGAATTCCAATTATTAATATCTTTCGACTGTACGCGAGGCGATAAATATCAGATTTCATTTCGGCTTCTCTGAATCGGTACGAAATGATCCTGCATGAATATAAAATTACTAGGTCCGATTGAACCGCGTAATTGCCGGGTATGCTTTCGGCAGAATTTATCGATAAGTTGCAACGTGTAATTTGCGTGCAGCGGGAATCGAGTTGCTCATTGGACTAATTATGATAAACGTTGGAAAAAGAAAATCGATGGGTATGTTCCATCTTCCTTTTTATCTGTAATTAATTTTTTACCAATTCGATCATACACTGTATAAGTATTGTAACATAAGTAAGCACAATATTTCATATAATAATTATTGTAATGCTTCGTGAAACGTTTGACATAGCGTTTCGCATAATGATTAATACAATATTCGATGCAATAATTGATGTGGTCATTGATAACAATCAAAATGCGAGTACACTTAGGTGAATGATAGTTGCTCTCGATGTTGTACTCACTTGTGAGAAATACTACCTATCGAGATCGATTCGCAGTCCAAACGATACGATTGATGTAGCAGACGATCGCAGCAGACTGCGCGGACGATCGTAATCGAGTTTTTTTTTTCACGTCGCGTACGCATATCGGCCAGCGGGAGATCGGTTTCAGAAAATAACTTGGAGCGGAGTTATTCTCGACTCCGAAGGTCGCGTGCTCGTTCCGCGTGGCGCAATTGCACAATCGCGAATCCGTCCGATATCTATCAGCTGACGGGCGCGATATCCCTTTCTCTCCGGTCAACGTTCTTCCCATGGGTATCGTCGCGGCGGCGGCTTTTATCGCAAAACTTAGGATCTAACGATGCCGCACCGATTCGCTTGTGTAAACTCCGTCAACAGATTCCTTCGCGTTATTAAAAATAAAGACTAGCAATTGAGGAAATGATTGATGTCTAAATGAGGGGACGTTTTTAGAATTTGATGTTGTGAAGCTTGGCGTTTCGTATTTGGTCAAAAAAGTTTGCGTACAGGCGACTGGACGATTGCTTTAATGATGTAATTATTAAATAATCATATCCTATAAAATTTTTTTAATGTATTGCTCTTATTATTTGAAGTAGTGACCCGGTGTTATCACAATTGAAGAGTGCTGCCATCTTGTACGATGTTCATGCATCAATTGTGTAATATTTCTTACCTTATCAACAATTATCACTGAGGATTCAAATCTTGTGTTCAACATTCAGAATTAAACACTAAATATACGAATTTTGCTCGATGATTATCTCTTACTTCCGAGCATTTCTCGTATTTTTTTATTTACCAGAAGTTTACTATATTATTAATAATAATTAGACAGCGAATCTTATAGATTTATAAATAAGTGGAATGTGAAAAAACGGATACACATACATTTCTTTCATTGACTACTATGAACTAATCATAATAATAATAAAAAGAAAATCGGCACTCACCTTTTTACGATGCGGACAACAGGACGATCCATTTCCCATGGTTTCCTCGATCCTTGGATCCCTCAGTCTCGAAGAAAATCGATTTGCGTAGTCGCCTCGGCGACTCGCCGGTCACCCTTCTGAATTCTCACCGCACAATCGTCTCCTCTGTTCGTCATCGTCGTGCCGAAAACCTGCTCCGAGAAAGTTGCCGTTTATTATCGTGCTGGTATTTAAGCCAGCTGGCCGTCCCATCGAGACTTCATGAGTCTCGAGTTAATCGAATGCCGAATCTCGCCACACTTTGACCCAATGGAAAAACGACCTCTCATTTCATGCCTCTCAAATTCTTCCGTTCGGCGATTCTTCTTTATATCACCATAACAGCAGATTTCCTCAGTTCGTGTAAAATTCCAAATCAGACTTAGCCACTTTGATTATCGATTTTATCTCTGGACTTCTATTATATATTCGTAATATTCATACAATGACTTTCTCGGTTGCGTAGGCGGAGAACTAATCGGAACGACTGATTGGAATAGGGTAAAATGATCCCAGGAAACTGAGGAAGCCTTAGCGAACGAGAAGAGTTGACAGTAATATGGATTACTGTCTCAGCCATGCGGTTGGTGCAAATACAAAGGGTCCGTGCGCAGCATTCGTGTAAACCTCGCCGATCCCCGGTAAGTCTAATCAATATAAATTAAGTCAAATCGAATTGATGGTCCGTTTTGTTTCGCGACCTAGGATTAACTCTTTCATTAGCAAAAACGAGATGTCTTACATGTGTGATCTTATGGACGATGTATCTTGTTATAGAGAATCTGATGTATCTTACATTAAGGAGGTTCATCTGGTACGTAGTAAGTCAAATGCAAGTTATAGAAAAGGGGAGCTTGATTTGACTAGCATACATGTTAATAACGGAGATTATCTACTGCTGAAAGATGCAGATTTCGTTTGTTGTGTTTATATATTTCTCGATTCATAGTCACCCAATCTACCTAAATTTGGAATTAAAATATTCGTTAAATGTTTCTCTTTAATATGACATAAGTTTCATTCAAAACTGTCTGTCAATACCTAATAAATTAGCGATAGAAGTCTGGGAAATCACTCTTTTCCATATGACTACATGTACAATTGTAAAAAATATTTATATTAATATCTCATCATTGAGGTATCCAAATGACTTAAAAATTTTTTTTAGGTATCCTGGCATACTGTTATAGACTATCAAATTTTTTTTGGAGATCTATCTGTTAATTCCTTAACCGGATGAACCTCCTTAAGAATTTCAGTAAAAATAAAAAATCAATTTTCGGAACACGAAGATGGAATTCTATCTTTTGTATGAGCAATTTCAAAACATGATCTGATACACTATGCAGGATAATATGTAAAAGATAAGTGCAAGATATGTAAAATAGAAATTAGGATGCGAGATATCTCGTCCGTAGTAACAAAAGGGTTAATTCCGTTCGGCTTGCGTTCCCTGGACTTCCAGTTTTCCGATCAATTTGCTTTTCGGCGGTACGTTCGTTAACAATCGCGAGATAAGCTGCCGGTTTTGACCTCTCGATGCTGGAAGTTGGAAACGCTAATGAGTGTCAAGAGGTTGGCCGAGTCGAAAATAGAATCTGACGTGCTCGGTGGAAACAGCGCTTTTTAATATCGTTTCGTCTCGCGCTATTCGATTTTATGACCCATAAGAATGAAAATCACGTAACAAAAACCGATATACGAACTTAATAGAAGGATTAACAGACAGCATCTGATGTGAATTTAGAACTGAATTATACCGCAGTAGCTCGGTACGATAGTAAGATATCTATAGTGATCAGAGAGAAATTCGGCGCGTTTCTCAGAAACTGTTAAACGAAAATTGATGAAAAGCCCGATCGTATGTGTTTACGCGTGCACGAGCACACGGTACCAATATCCACACGCGAGTCACCGCTTTATTTTCCACCGTTACATCACTGTCGTCGCCGTTTCACTACCGACGTTTATCGAGCTCCGCGAAAACAACGTGATCCTCGCGATCCTTTACACGCTCAACTCGAATTCATCACGTTCTCTGATCTTCAATTAGAAGCTCCTTCAACGTCACCACGAGAAAACGGGACAAACGTAATTTAGAGAAGTGTCACCCGCGCAGTAATACTCGTAATCTCTTTTTTTAATTCGAGGCGGAATATATATTTATAGATCTTCAAAGAGTTCTAAATTTATATCGTACCACTTTCTTGAGTTTTTTCTCTGCCGATCACGATTATTAGGATTGTGAGAACAGGATTTCGCGCCTTCGTGATGGCGAACGAATCGCGAAGCGTTCACCGCATAACTGGCGATAGCGGCGGCCGGTGCACTTGATTCTCGCGCGGCACGTGTTGATCGTAAACAGTCGCGGTTGCGTCAACGCGCGCGCGTCTCGCGGAAACTCGTTTTGTCAATGAAAACGGTACACACCATTTATCCAAAAAGAACCCGGAGCGATTTTATAACTTCATAAATCTATTTTACTGCTGCTGCAACTTATAAACACGTCAATCGGCTCCCAAAATCTAGTCTGACGCGTTACTTAAAGATACTTTAAGAAGTCTTTAAAAACGATGCATTTGTATCGATAGAAAGAGAGAGACTATACAGAAAATTAAGTAAATAATGTTCTATGAGTTTATGTGCAGTATTTATCAAGTTATAAAAGTACTGCGGTGAGATCGTTGGTGAAAAGTCACGGAGAGTATGGACACGCGTCCTCGCAACCTGTCCGCGTTCCGTTCCACCGACCGACTGAAATAGAAACAACGAAACCTGATGATCATCCGGCTATTTTTCGAGCCACTTTTCCGCTGTCCCCCGCTGTAATTCTCGGCCACGCTCCATCGATCGACCGAATATCGAGATGACGCGACGGAATTTTCATGCGACAACCTCTGACGCAACGAAACTCGTTCCCGCCGTTTGCCGTTTCTACACTTGTAAGTACCGAAAGTTTGCGCACGAGTTTCACTGCGGATGCGTTCTTTCACTGTGTCTACAAAAATTTACATGCTTCGTGCGAAAATCCTCGTTTGACTTCCTTTTTAGATTGTCTCCTTTCGAGCCAGACGGTATTCAGCACTTTCACAGTATTCTGTTTTTAGAACTCCAACCGAGATTCAGTGTGTCGTACTCTAAGTAGTACTGTCATTAAAAAGGAATGGTATTCACGGTTGCTGATTATTGTCGACCTTCATTATGTCACGAGCCCAATAACCGGCATTTGTAGATGTTAGCGAGGTATGTTACGCGTCAACTATTTTCTGTAGCAATCGTTCGATAACAGTACATGGTTGTAACCTGTTCGCACAATTACCTTGCCCGGTAAGAGTGGCAAACGAGCAGTCGTTATTGCCTCGACATACTTAGCGACGACTCCACGATATTACTCGCGATGAAAGTCACAGATTAACAAACGTTCCTTCAGCATCCTAATTACGTAAAGGCAGCTAGTTTTGTCCGACGCGTTTTCTCTATATGACGGAATCATAGATAAATAAAAATAGCACCATTCAACCTTTTATTCCGTAAAGAAATCGAAGTATTTCACGAAAGATAAATGTGTGTATACAATTTTTTTATGTAAGCAAAGCAATACTGTAATAAATTTTGTTTGGACACGAACGACCCGCCTTTACACGGGGATCGACCAGCCGGCGAACATGGCACGCAATTCACGCGGACTTGGTGACGAGCACGCAATGGAAAGAGGGCCAGAAGGAGACTGAAGAAAGCCGAAGCCCGGCTCTCCTTTTTCGCGCGGAGACGTTCTTATCGTGGTGCTGCCTGTAAACATTGCTTACATCATCCGTCCCCGTCGGCGTTGTTGTTAGTACGCGGGCCACGTAGATTTTCAAGTAGGACCATCCGAGTGTCGCGACCCCGGTTTCCGGTTCTCGGAATGTACATATTCTCCTCTCAATGGGGAAAAGGTCTTGTGGGAAAGTGAAACGAGCTTGATATACCTGAATTTTAGAACGAGTTAAAGTCAGATTTCCAGTTCTCTCAGCTATTTGCATTGATTTTCGGATTTACACAAAAAATTCTCTGTTTCTTTTTAGCACATTTCATAATCCCGTATTTGCATAGCATTTTCGTAATTCAGTTTTGTATTCTGAGTACGAGTACTAATGGTGTATATATTGGGACATTTATCAACTTACCTGTTAAAACAGTTAGTAATCGCCTTGAATGCCTTGGGTGATTGAATTGTGTGTTGCGTTGATAAAAATTTTGATTTAAGGTAGCAGACAGTAATTGCAAGTAACAGTATTTGAAACAAAAGGTAAAAGGCTGGTTGCTTGTAATCTAAGAGCCGCTTCCCTTTATCATTAAATCTGCATTGCAAACAGTTTCATTGGGTCTTATTATTTTCTTCTGCAGCTTCTTAATAGCGTAACTTATGGCATCCGACAGGCCAATTGATTAGAATCTCTCCTCGCCGCCATTTCTTCAGCATCGCGACGACTATTTATCGTCGCTGTCTCGACTGTCAGTCGGTTTCCTCATGGTTTTCCAATTTTAAAGACGCTTTTTTTTTAATAGAAAAATGTTCATTCACGAGAATTTCGCATTCTACGATAAAGTCTGATTATCATTTTTAAATAGACGTGAATTTAAATAGTTATCAGTTGTATTATTGCTTCTAATGGTCTTTATTATGTTTATTTATCGCTGTTATGTGCTGATAAATGTGAATTTACAATATTTAATTACGCTATTTTTAATAAATGATTCATCCAAATGAAAAATGTTCATTGCGGAACATAGATATTCTAATGTTTTCCAATAAGGTCGCGATAAAAATGTAAATGAAGTGTCGGAGGTGGTAAACGCTGATATATACGTAAGTAGAAGCACTTTCGACGAAACGCAACATTTTTCAAGGGGTTCTTGGAGAGAAAGGAAAAGACGACAGTTTTATCAAAACATGTATAACGATTTATTGAGGAGCTATTCAAGCATGTTAAATTTCATGAAATGCAGGTACCTACCTATCTACTCGCTAGCGTTACATTAGACGCGCGCTTTACTCGCAAAACTGTACGACCTATTTTATTTTTTTGTTTTATTTCCGAAGGAGAGTTGCATAGAATTGCATTTATTTAGTTCCCTTCACTGATTTATTCCCGTTTGACAAGATCGCCAATGGACATTAAATTTCGTTGCGTGTTTTATAGATTTCGGATTTTTCCAATGAATTCCTTTACAGATCAAATTATGTGGATCATTTTCGTTGAAGAGAATATCAATTTATTGTTCATTTTACTTTAAGTTTTAACGAATCAACTAACTTTTGAAACAAACTGCGTGAGTATAATTGAATCGTGAATGCGACACGTATCGAAAATAATTTCTGCATTCAAGTCCCTCGCCTGTTGACAAGGTCAGCGCATCGAGCAACCGAGAATAAATCTGCGTTTTAAAATCTGCCTACGTTAGTTTTGATTGCCAGTCTTCAATGCTCTGGTATTTAATCTTATTTCGTTTTATCCTTAGAATTCGTCGTTCGCTTATTCTTGTCATCCAACGCGCTCGCACTATCGATCGACCAAAGGCAAACACGTCAAACGTTACGATTTTCGATTAAACTTCCGAATCCAAAATTGTTCGAATCTTATAAAACAACTCTCTTCTATTCTAGAAATTCAATTATCTTCTCGATTTCTTCGTTTTTTCGACACATTTATTATTTTCTCAAACATAATTTATCATTCTATTATTAAAAATGCCTGACGTCTCGTGAATACAAATAATTTTCAAGAGGAAAGTTTAATCGTGCTGCCTTTTATTCTCGTTTGAACATGAACAATATATTTCTTATGTGTACATCTACACACTATACCACTGTTTTTTCTCCTACCGTTTTGATTCATAATTTTTCATGATAATTTGATTCGTTTAATCGAAAGACGCACAACGCTTGAACTTACAAAGGCTGGAATCGATTATAAATCATTTTTCTGTATCCGTGTACTTGCTACGACCATAAGTGTGCACATATCGAATAATTACATCGATCGATCGCGCTCTTCTCCGCGAAGAATCAACGCGGTGTATCGTCGCCGTCCATCTTTGATTCGTCGCCAAGAATCTTAATTACAGTCCAAATTTTATAGCTAGCTACCAGAAAAACGAACATTAATTTCGATAGAACGTTGAAACGTCATACATGCGCATTTGTAATCGTGTAACTAAATTTCTGATCGAAGTTTCCGATCGATTCAGTTGCCGGAAATAAATACGAAAGCAACGTCTCTCAGATTTTGTTGGTCTCGAGTGCGTGGACACATTCCATATAATAAACCTTGCAATACACACGTAGTCTCTACAAAAAGTATTTGTACGTAGTTATATTCTGGAACGAAACGTGTTCTGATCAGATTTCACATTTTACGACATCGAACTTTTATAATCTCGGAATAATATTTATTACGCGATAAGAAACGTACTAACTAATCGATACGTAAATGCTAGCTATACGCGGTGTGCAAATACTTTTTGCAGCCACCATGACCATGAGTATCGAGTGCGATCGAGATCGCGCGTTGATCGAAAGCGTACATCGAGTTTAGCCTGTGCGAATTCCTGCTTCCCTTTTAAAGGACCGCCGCGACGGTATCGATAATATACCGTTTACGGCCGGCTCCTTACTATGTACGTATATGTATATGTATACGCTTAAAGTTACGAGCTATGTATTTTTTGAATGAACGCGACTCGTCCGTTCGTCGCTCGAATCGATTTACAAATACTACTTAAGTTGTGAAAGACACGATTGAATCTACAATTCAAAAGGTCGATTTCGATGGAAACGGTGGATATTCGGGCTTGTTAATCGATAGCCGATCGCCGGTCATCGATCACGGAAAAAACGGGGTCGAGAGGAATTTAGCAAAAGAAACTTTCACTTTATTCGAGATAAAAAAAAAGAGAAGATCGCTCGAACGGACCGCGGTTCGCCGATATAAACAATTGTCTATAAATCGGTTACGAGGTAAACGGATTTGGTTTCGCAACCCCCGAAATCGACCCTCCGGCTACACACCATACACGGAGAAAAAGGGGTGATACAAAATCTATGTCCAATCGAAACCGACACACACAAATAGATTAAACTGTTGTTTAATTATTATTATTAGCTCTAATAGTGATCGGTAACGGAGTCGCTGCTTACAATTAGATTAAACAGACAATAGGCATCGTAGACACATAATGTTACTTAGTGGTTACTCCTCCCCGCGGTTCTTTACAGTTCCTCCCTTATTTACAGTTATTAAGTACACGCCGCCGTCTTCGTCGCGACGGCCTCGAGTCTTATCACGCGTTTTCTAGTTACATACATATCGAAGAGAACGAAGCCCCCGACGCTTAAACGACGACGCAGATGGAAATTCGACCGAGAACGCTTTCGTCTCGTGTCGACCCGCCGAAAATTCAATTTTCGTTGCCGCCTTCTACCACCTCGCCCTAATCTTTGCTTCTCTCGTCACCCGTATTTCTGAATTTCGCGTAAAATAGCTTCCCGGAAAAGTTTTCAAAAATATTTTTCTCTTTTAAATTCGTCCACCGAGAATCGAGTTCGCCGGGAAATCGCCGCGATCGACGTCCGCGAGATATTCTCTCGTCGCCACACGCGAATTTTATATTACAATGATTACTTCATAGTTACAATCGCTGTCGTCTACTATTTAATTGTTAATAATAATAAGTTGTACTGTTTTACAATGTGTCTCGTCACCGTACAATATTTAAATCGTCGCCGGCCAGCCTCTCTTTTCTCAAAAATACAAAAATTACACGGCGGAGATCAGCCTTTCTACTTCGTTTATTCCTATATCTTTACCTACAAATATTAATTAACTCTTACCACCTATCGTTGGGACATAGTATCTAATCATATACATTATACACGGTGTCGGTATTCTCTTCGAAGAACGAACGTTTTTAATAGATAATACGTACAGGTATCGCGGGACGGTCGACGATTTCTCGGCAAATTCTCCTCGAGCTCTCGGTCGATTTCCATCCGCGTCGTTTCGCGAAATATTCGAGGAAATTGTCAGGAAGAGAAAGAGGAAACGCACGTTAAATGTCACCTGCACGCGAGATAGAAATAAATCCAAACTCCACCGCTAGTTAATTAAATAATTACATGTATTACTTCAGGGAAGAATTTTTACAGTCTGAAGAGTTCTGGTAAAAACTGTCTATGAACCTTTACAATTTTTATTAATATCTATCTATTTTTATTTATTTTT
>SMSR01015621.1:10174-80543 GCA_019453355.1 Ceratina japonica | reverse complement strand
CGCGTATCAAAATTGAAGAAAGGGGTGTCTGACGTTGTCCGGGGTTCTGAACAGTGATCGAGACGATATTTTGAAACACACAGTATTCGGGATCGCGGTTATAGCCTCGTATCGTTAACCGCTAACCGAAATTCACGTGTATGCAGGCCTGGCTNTGAATAGAACTACTAGTAAGATTGACCGTCAAGAAAATGTAAAATTCATGAGTGCAACAGAACAAGTCTAATAAAAGTACGTACATGCAAGAGCTGTTTCACCCTGCGCTTCTCCCGGTTCGCACTACGCGTATCAAAATTGAAGAAAGGGGTGTCTGACGTTGTCCGGGGTTCTGGACAGTGATCGAGACGATATTTTGAAACACACAGTATTCGGGATCGCGGTTATGGCCTCGTATCGTTAACCGCTAACCGAAATTCACGTGTGTGCAGGCCTGGCTGCAGGTTGCACGGAACCGCGATGCGAGATTTATTGTCGACCATTCATTTCGTCCTGTTATACGTATATACCAGCGTGGCCAGGTTCGGTAATGTCAGGCAGGAACGTTTCCGGAATGAAATGAGAAATTTCCGCCGGCCCGACGAAAGATAAGTATCGATTAGTACCCACGCAACTGGCTGTACAACGGCCGGACGGGTCCGTTCGTTCATCTATCTATCCTATCGCGTAACACCCCGCGGAGAAAACAATAAACAGCAAACGGCGCGGCGCGGCGCGACGAAAATAAAAGGAGGAAAAGAGGAAACAAACGGGGAAGAAATACGGCGCGCTCTCCGATCGACGCGGCAATGTTGGAGTAGCTAGAAGTGAGGAATGGCAGATTTTTCAAATTTATTTCCAAGGAATTTACGGTGCCTGTGTAACGATGAAAAATGTTTACGGCTAGTATCCGTCGGGCGCGCGACGACCATTCTCGAGCGTTTATGCACCGCGCACGCGGTCGCTTATTTGTTTAAATTCTGCATTCAACGTGACGCCTCCCGGTGAAATTTATGCGAATCGTCGGTACGGGGAACCTAGCGATTGATGGATGTTCGACGCCAATTTACGATGCGGAAAAGGGACAGAGGATCAAGGGATGCGCTTATGGTCGCGTATCTAACCGGACACTTTCGATGATCACTTGAATGCAGTATTTCAATCTTCGAATTGAAACAGGGAAATTTAGGAAACTTGAAGAAATATTAATTCTTAATTGAATTAAAAAAATCGATCTTAAATGGCATGTAATAAATAGAATCTTGAATCAGTCATAGGAAATTCAGTCCTTAAATCATATTCATACGTGAACTTAGACATGATATATTTCACTAACAAAACTGTATTTGAAGAGAGTTTCTGATCTCTATTTCGAAGTTATTGATTCGATTCGAATTGTATTTGCGAGGTGACTACGTTTCAATCCAAAACGATTATAATTTATCGCATATCGATTGTTTGTCATTGCGGGGCTTCAACAATTCGTAGTGAATAACGTCTCTATAAACGTAGAACGCATCATTCGCGAGCATAAATCAAATACACCGAATAACTAACGAAAGTACATATACCGTAGACGATAGATTGTATCGTCAAACGAGGTGATGAAAAAAAAAACCTATAAAACGGAATCGAATGGTTTCAGGTACTCATAAATTCTTATGGCGGCGCTGTAAATTTTACCGCACATAAATATTTCGTTGGAAAATCCACTGAATAAAATATAGGTGTAAAATGGAAGGTTATTTCTTTGCGAACATGCTCGATTTTGTATTATCTCCAAGAAATATTAATACCTATGAATTTATGACAATATTAATATGAAAACTTTGAATAATTTATGTTTTTTTTACCAAAATCGCGTGTTTAAGAAAAAGACGGAAAAGGAATAAGATTTGTCTGGGTTTAAGTTCGACGTCGCGGATTCACGAAGAATTTAACTCTGCGAGAATTTCCTTGGTGAATACGTAATGTGTCGAGAAAGTTTAAATACAAACTACCACGTCATTTCGGCTAACTGATGACAATTTATCAAATAGATAAATGCGCGTATTTGAAAAATTGATTTTTCCCTCTTCGTGGTGTACGAAGAAAAATGATGTTGTTTTATCAAAACATGAACGCTACTCTTCTTGTTCATGACTGTAGATAAAAATAGAAGAATTTGATAACTTTTATTTATGGGAAACTTCAACTAACAGGACACTTATGTGTTGAACGAAGATTAAGTACATCATTTCGTACATGCTGTGCACACATATTATGCTCGTCGCATTATTTTTGAGACCAGATTTTGAGATCGGCAAGCTCAACGATCTTTAGAATAATATTTAAAAATATGACGATCTTACAAAAGCTTATTCAAGTCTCTCCTATTGAAGAATGGTATGTACATAATATGTGATATGTATCATCTCTCAAGACATGGGGACCCGAACAATAACGGCAATTCGGAAAGTCCATGGAAAGAGGGTCTAACTAACATAAGCCAGACGAAGGGATGCCGGGGAAGATAAAGAAGAAATCCGGAACTGGGGGCAGGATAGAAAAACAGAAGTTGCCCCGTTGAAGAGGAAATCCTCGGAGACGAGGGTGCGCCGGCCACACCCACACTCTGTCATTCGGCACGCATAAACGCACTCGCTGCACAGTGTAATTTTCCTAAATTCGTCCGCTCCACATTTTCTTTACTATACAAGTAAAAACTTTCTACGCGAAATCTCACAGACTCATGTACAAACACAGAATAGAAATCATCGTATTTTATATTTTCTGTATGTCCGATTTTTTATAAATATATTAATCTGGATCAGCATTAGAAGGAATCCGTAATTGTGTGTAATTCCGTATGTATTTATTAAAGATTAAAATTAAGAAGAGACGGAACTAACAATAGGAATAAATAGAATTTAATTGCGGTCTAAACTCTGATTGTTCGTGCAAAGTAAATAGCTGGAATGCGATCTGGTATATAGAGTTGGTATGGGCACTAACTGAAGCAGAAATAAAAGGCGATCGAAGGCAATGACATGCAAAGTTGCGTGTGTACACAACCGGACACTGCGTCCAGACAATCGAAAATCAATCTGTCTGCCACGGGAAGTGGTTCTTAGAATGAGTCAGACTATGTGCTGCGTTATGTATTTACAACCCTCGGCAAAGAGGCATATAACATCCTATTCGATTGATTCCGTGGGGTAGCAGATTACACTCGGAACGAGTTCCTTAATTAAGTAAAATAGTTCAGCGAAACAGCTGAGTTTACTATTTATTAACCGCAGGAAGCTACCACAAAAAATTTCATTAACGCTAACATTTTAAATGGAATTAAATTTCACCCTACATTCCAGAGTTAATATACCATCCATGGTAGTGAGAATAAATAATTCTTACGATTAATATTGTAAGTATCAAGTTTCGTAGAAGGATTACGACAAAATTCCAAGCACGTGAAACATCAGCCTAGTTAGCATTTTGAATTAGCTCTTAACTACAGTTTGTACAATTTATGAATTAAACATCCCAGATGAACAAGACTTACAAAATAAAGTTTAATGATTTAAACTACCGTACTCGCAGTATTAAAACGTGTCATGAAAAGAGTGTTCTAGGACTGAAAAAGTAACAGTCTAATTAACAGGGAACTTAAAATGAAACATAATCCAAGTCTGAGTACAGCGAGCACGTAAGCAGTTAAGGGACGGTTGGAGGGAAGTTAATAGAAATGTTAATCAGATCTGAAAGTTTCCCCGCGGAAAGCTCGCCAAGCGGCTTGCAAACAAAGTGTCTTCGTAAGACCAAAGAAATACCGGGGATCGCTTCAACAGAATTAGTCATTTCTATGCTTTTCATATACAGTCATATCTCTTATTCTGAAAATCTTCGTTTTATTGGCTCCTTCGCCAGAAGTTGCGCAGAACTACATTTTCTTCAACCAACGCAAACACGAAACTTCACTTACTGTGCATTTTCATGCGACACGTTCTCATAAACATGTTCTAAAAAATGGAACTCTTCGGCTATCATATTTTCCTCAAATCTTTAAAACTTTCTATAAACAACACAGCAGCAGTTCTACGAATTTACGAATCAGCTTACTAAAAACTACGTCAATCTCAAATTAAATATTTTATATAGATTCTTGATGTCAGCGAATTTTTACAGACACTCCGATACCAATTTATTTCTTGTATACTGCAGAACAGTTGTTTATTTAACCTTGTCTGTGGTTATCTACAGTTCTTGGAGTCTTGAGAAAAATTGATTTTTGTTATCGTACGCCAAGATGAATCAATACCGAAATAAGAAAAATTTTCTTTAAACATATCGTTCTTACGGTGATTCATTCTGATTCACATTATGATTCATTTACATCCAGATGCTCGTAGCAATAATTAATAATTAAATCAGCAATTGTTTAATAGAACGATCTATTCAATTACGTTTCTGTGCATCATCGAACAATGACATACTAATTCAACGATTAAACGCGCGCATATCGATGTACGACTTTTCTTCTACAAAAGGATCGTATATTTCAATATCAGAAAAGATATTCTATTTTAAGGACTCGGCAAATACTTTCTACAGGAAGTCGGAGATGCATTGAGGAATGGCTTGAAGAATATCCGAGGTTGTAGTAACGTAACCAGAATGCTCGGCTGGCCTAGATACAGCCTCGTCTTTCAACAACAACGCGGCTATCTTCTTAAGATAATGCTCGCCGTTCGCGAGTTACGACTCGGCAAACAATCGCACGGCGCGGCGCGGCGGCGTCCGGACGTTCATCGATCCGTGCAAACAATCGCGAAACGAGATCCATCCGAGGGGATGACTCGTCTGTGCTAGATGGTACACGGCACACGTTTACGTGACCGGTATACAGTACCGAACGTCGTGACGCGTGTCGTATCTCAGCTTCGGGATCGATGTAAGCTTTTCCAGTGGCAACAGCCGCGCCGCGGAAAAGATTAATCGTTTGGGAACGTACCGCGCCACTTCGCTGGCTCGCGGTTTCGTTTCGAGGGCACGTATAAACCAGCGGCCACGTGTGAGACGAACGCGACGTTTATGACCTCCCGCGAACGTTGGCCAACGTACACACGCGGCGAGGTACGAACGGAGGAAAATTGGATAGCATCTAGCATTAGAAAATACCGCCGCCCTCTCCCTCTGACAAGTTCTGCTCCCGAGATAAGGACTGCTTTTCAGATAACTACGGCCAAAGTTAATGGAAGTTGCCGAGAACAGTAATTGTATGTGTATGCAGGTGGCCTGACGAGGAACTAACGACACAAATGCCTCCTTTTAGAAGAACTTAACAACTCTGCATATAAAAGAACTTCCTCCGCTGCGATAACTGACTTTAAATTGTGAAAGTTTCGCCGATCTTTATTTTATGGTCTCTTTGTAAGTCTAGATCTTCCGGTGTAATCGGACAAAAAGAATAAATATAACGAATAAAATCTTCCTCCGAGCAGAATAATGTATACTATACTTGAGAATCATTTCAATTCGTCTAACTTGTTTAATGAGGAAAGTACAGGAAACTGGTCGAAATTGTACACCTCTTGCAATGATTTATTGCATTCATAGAAGTACAGAATATGCGAATTTTTCTAATCGATTCTAATGATACATGAAACAGGCAGAGGAGAAACATACACGACAAATCAGACGCACGCTATTTGTTTCCGTAAAATCGTCTAACGGTGTTTAATCTAGTCTGAAGGTTGACAAGGGGCCGGGAAATGAATATCGTGACAGTGAATAGTCACTTAACTGTGAAAAGTTACGACGCCGCATTTTCGCATGTAAATTACGCGTTTCCGTTACCAGCGAAAGGAAATTCCGGTATCAATTTACCACGTACATCCGTGTTTCCGGACTTCGCACAGTTCTAAGTTTAAGTAGCTGTACACCTACAATTAATGCTCATCTTTATAAACTATTTCAATTTACGACAAATTATATACAACTGAATAACTTAGTTAGGTTGTAATTTTGAGAAGGTTGTACCTGCCTGGTAATAATAATTAGAATACAAATACCGACTTACTAGACGCGTAGGAAAGACTCGTTAGGTCGTGGGAAAAATTCTGGGCGATCAACTCGTGAAGAAAAAAAAAAAGAAATCCGAAGAATGTTAGGGGTTAAGAGAGGCAGGACTCATTGAGGCTTCTAAAAGGGAGCCGCCGATTCAAGCCTACAGAGTTCTGACTCCCGACGTCCAGGAGTTGTAGACTACGCGCTAGTCGTCAACCCCGTTGGTGGAATCTAATTTTACGACGACCTATATTTAACCGAAACTTATTCCAGCGGCGGCGTGCACCGGGTCACCGGACTTCTGTTTCACGAATGCGATATCTCGATTCACCGTCTGACGAGCGCCGGATCTTCGCTCTCAACGTCTCACACCACAATCTAATGCTTAATACAACTTTCAGAGATTTTATAGTCCAGCCTTCTGTTCGGAATTTATAATCGATACGTAAAATCCATACTTGTTAAAGAAACGTGAGAAACAGTATATACGTGTTATGAAAGCAGACAATGTCAACAAATTTGAATGGAGTAAAAAGAAATAGGACTTATAGTAAAAACATGTTAGAAGCTACTCGCGTTTACGCTGAGAATATATTTCTTTTTTTATAAAAAATTATAGTTCGAACTTTCACGGATGTCTCGATTCATATATGACTAGGCTAATAGTAGCCTCCGCCTGCTTCCAGTCACCGGATAAACAGAATTAAACGTCGCGTCTTCCTGGGTCAAATGCATTCTAACTGAGAGTATTACCGTCGCCAATAAGACCTGGACCTTTTAATTTACCGTTAAGTCGAACTCGGTGACTAATCGTTACGACTCGATCGAGTCACCGGCCACTGGATGTCAAGTGTCTTGTCATCCTACGCGAGATCAAATTATTCTTACTAGACATGTGCGAGTGAGCTGTTTCGTTGTCGATAATAATCAATGTGGAGCCAATCATAATTGATTGCATCCGGAAAAAGGGGAAAATTCTATTCTTCACGTACTTTAAACATCTTTTACAGATTTTTCCCATTTTTAGATTTGACATTTTCGAGAACTGATTTTTACTTGAAGCTTGAGAATGAGAGGAAACGTTCCAAGAGAAAACGTAAAATACTAATTACAATTTTATGAGAAACAATACGGAAAATTAACAATGGAGTTACGGGAACTTGCGGTGGAGACTTATTTGGAGCTTTGATTCGATGTAACTTCCTAAATGAATTTCTCGGTAGCGGAGTATTAAACGCGGGGAATTCAATGGCGTGACAAACAACTTCCGCGAACGTCTTTGCATAAATAAACTCATAAACAGAGAAACGAGAAACATAACTGAAATAAACCGGATGAGAAAAATGTTTCGTCATAGCGTGTCCAACTGATGAGAACCTTTAAGAGAAGAACCGATGATTCACGCGAAATCGAACAGAACCTAGAAAAAGGAACGTTTTCTATTTTCGGATACATCCTTGTTGAGGGTATCTGTGGAAGAATAAACTGAGGGTCGTGGCATCGTTTTCCGAATGAAATTCTTCCAATCTAGTACAGTTCCCACAGTACAACTTGGGAATAGCTGTGGAATTTTCCAGGAGGACTCAGATTGATTTACACGTATATTATCAAGATTTACTTGGAATAAAATTAAAAAAGATTTTACTGTTATAAACGCGACGGCGACGCTGTGAATCAGAATTCTAATTTAAAAATCTATAAGAGGAAACATGTAGGTGTACTGTATATGTATGTAAGAAATGGGTACAACTGTTATTTCCAATTAGTAAGAAAGCAAACAACCATCCAACCAAATGAGTCACGCGTATCGATCCCGGTAGTAATATTTGTGGGAATTCCATATACACATGATTCAATGTCGACAACTTCCAAGCCCACTCAACGATTTTTAATACCACTCTATCCATTAATAATTATTATTTCAATGATCTTGCAAGAATTTTAACATACGTATTGAACTTGTTCGCTATTAATAATACCCAAGTACGAAGATTTGAATCACCACTAGAAAAATACTTCGAAACATTCTCAATGATTACATTCAATTTTCTTGGTATTTGGTGGAAGTTGAGAGTTTTGAGAATTTTTTCAGTGTGTGAAATTTCGGAACGAGACGTTTCACTTTAATACCTTTATAGATCCCTTTTGACCCGATTCCTCGAACATTCACCATAAAAGCGAGTCATCAATTATTTCACAACGTTATCAAGTATTAAATTAGTGCACAAAGTTTCTCTTTTTTTATTTCTCGAGTCTCGAATATTCCGATAAAAAATACTTTATCATATTTTATCCTATAATTTATCATCGTGAATCAAAACGAATTCCGATGCCGATTCATATTTAAGATAGCGCGGGTATTGAATTTATTAGCCGCGAGGCGCGAGTTTTACGAGGAGTTTCTTAAAAACGCGGAGCCTTCTGAATCCGTACAAGGGAACGCCTTGTTCTTGGGTCAACCTCTTTTCACGAACGCGGACTTTCCTGTCGCTCCGCACTCGAGCCTCCTCGTACTACTTTTTACAACGTTTTCAACGCCGACAATGACTGATCGGTCAATAAAAATTGCCGCAGCGTGGCCGAACGAGACCGATGCATCATCGCGAGATCATAAAACACTCGTGCATTCTCCACTCGTCCAGTGAGATATTGAACAGGGTAGTAATCGATTGCTAGACTATAATTGCTACACGGAAATCGATGAACATGAAATATTCTTGTGAAACACCCTGTCCCTCGACAGGATGTCAATTTTTCAATAAAGAAAGTTAATCGTTTCAAAAATGATTCTTTTAATCTAACTTAAACAGGAATTTCATAGATATGTTTACTTTGGATATTCTGTATTATTTTTTAATATTGTTTTATGAACATATGAAATCTACTAATGTTTCAAAAATGATTCTTTTAATGTAACTTAAACAGGAATTTCATAGATATGTTTACTTTGGATATTCTGTATTATTTTTTAATATTGTTTTATGAACATATGAAATCTACTAATTTTTCAAAAATGATTCTTTTAATGTAACTTAAACAGGAATTTCATAGATATGTTTACTTTGGATATTCTGTATTATTTTTTAATATTCTTTTATGAACACATGAAATCTACTAATGAATCAGATTTGAATTATTCTTGCTCATTCATTACTACGTTACACTAGAATTCTAATGGAAACAAGAGGTATCCGCAATTAACCTCAAGGTAAATGGTAAAAACACAGCGCGTTTCGTAATCGATGAGTACTACGTTGCTTATTCATTGCGGTCGCAGGGTGGACACAATCGATGAAATGTTGTAACATCTAAACCACTAAGTATGTAACTCCGGAAATAATTATTATTATGAGTCAATAAATGTCCGTTTTTTACACATCCTAATTATCATTTTTAGGGAGATAGATACTTATATCGATTTTGTTCGCTGTATAAATCAACTGTGTATAAGCCCTGATGCCACGCCGTAAGGTACGAGGTATTCTCGTGAAGGGCGGACTTAAATGAATTTGTGCCAGAGCCCGAAAAGCCGGCTGTGACAACCTGGCGGTCCGTGTAAATGTTTGTTACGGTGAACCCGACACGAGCCATGAAGAACACTGAAGTAATGAAATAAACCGGGCTAACCTATTGAACCAACAAGCCCGCGAGCTTGGGCAGGACGTCGGTTTTCCCCAAATAAATAAGTTTATAAATGATATCACGAGACAGCTGCACAATTCTCGCATTATCAATTTAATAAAAAAAACTAATAGTATTCGAGTTCTAATACTAAGTTTATATTTAATATATAGAGTAATAGTGGAGAAGGCTAATTGTTAAATTGAGTCTGTCGTGCAAATGCAAAGTGGTGCACGCGACGGGGAATATGTATATTCATCAAAAATATGGGAAACGGGGGTCAAACTAAATATATGATATTCATAGCCTTAATTTATTCTCTGTTACGTATCTCCACAAGGAAAAAAGAAAGTCGACTGCGGCACAAAGGGAACTGGCGAAAAAACTGTTCAGAGAGAAGTTTAGTGATCAAAAAGAGATTTCGTGGAAGCTAGTTAGAAACGCGGGGGAAAGCTATCAGTCGGCGCAGTCGGCGGTGTTCCTCAAAATTTCCATAAAGCGGTGGGACACAATTTTTCAAGCCGAACGAAAACCTCTGACAGCGGAAAAAGGCCGGAGCGGGCTCGCACAGTTCCCGTGCAACCGAGAGCGAGCAGTTTTGCATCGCAACCCTGATTTCCATAGAAATTCGCTTTCGCACATAGCCGAACGTTCTACACACGCCACTATCTCCAAACCTCAAATTTGTGGCCCGACTTTTTCACCAGACGAACGTACATTTTGTTTAACTTAACGAATGGATCGTTAGCTCTGATACAATTTATAGACCATGAAATCCCACTAGCTAACGTCCATTTTAACATATTTCAATCCCTCCTCGGCACAGCTTTTATTTACCACGACTATCGGAGATTTAAATGAGAGAAAAAAGCTGAAATATTTGCAAGACGATTTTTAACAATTCATTTATTCAACTCAAACGCGAAAGATGTGTATACTATAAAATGTAGAAAGAACAAGAGAATACTCGAACGAAATCAACGAGCCAACTGACAATGGGATAGCTAGGTAGCTTTTAACGTCCCAACACGCGGATGCGAATTATTCACGAGGATTCACGTCCTGGAAATGAAACAAGTTACTTTGAAGAAGCCAATAGCGCCGCGAACAAAGGGTCGCAACTCGCTTGGAACTGCCAGCAACGAACGGGAATGCATTTGCTTTCGACGATTCCTCTAACCAACTGGCCAATTATTACGCTTAAAAGTTGCAGCAGAGCGTAGATCGTCGCCGCTCAGTTTATGCACCGACAAATTAAGCAATGTAGAAAATCTACTTACGAAATTAAATAATTGGAAATATATGTACATATGAAAAAAGTATTCGTTTGACCGAACAGATATTTTATGTACTTATAAAGTATTATCACCGAGGATGCAACATCAGGAAATGCGTTCGATTCACGTATGAAACGGATTCTCTGATTTCCTGAATTTCATGCGACAATCTTGCGTTGGCGTATCTCCCACTGACTAAGGGGTTTCGTTGTTAATTGAGACGCGCGACGAGCGCAGCTGTGCCAGAGGATCCAGCCTCTTTTCTTTGGAACCGAGACGGCCGCAAGAATAATTTCTGATGGTAATTAGCATAAATGTTTTCGAGCAGACGGCTGCACAGTCAGTTGAAATTCTGAAACGTATCTAGGTTACAGACGAACCCTTGCGTAATTACCTTCGTTGATTATTCCACCGCGAAGTCAACATCCTACGTATTAAAAACTAATTATTCTCCAGAATTCATTTAGTAAAAAATAATTAGAACCATCATAACAGTCTGATGGCTCATTGTTCCCGAAATTATGGAATTTGAAATACTTGGAAAATAAATGCGAAATTAATCCTTTTATTACATGAAACTAAGTTTAATTTCTCTAATTGTTAATTGCTGACAAAACGAGTATGGTTTTCGGTTATACTGTTTTCTCAGGTTCACCAAACATAGAGTTTCCTCTCTTCGGCCTGGCAGTCTATCGATGGGCGGGGTTTACCAGCCACATGTGTTACTAATTACGCCAGCCTGGCCGTTTCGCACGGAACCGATATACAGAGATCCAGAGCTATTCTTTTGCTCTCTGTTCGACACCGAGTCACGCGTGGCCGTATCTTGATCTCACGCACGATTCGTTCCTCGTCGAAGGGAGGAAAACTATGTTCGGAATTCCCGTAAACTCGTCTACGCGAGTGAATTCGCCAAGTTCAATTGGTGATTCTATGAAAATCACGGACGCGAAAATATTTCTGCACTCGCACGAAGTTAAAACGAAAATTTCACACGACCATAAACAGGGAGTAATTATCACATAATTGGACGAAGAGACATAATTCTGATGTCTGACTAGGAAATACTGTAGTACGATTAAAAGCATATAGAAAGAAAGTAGATTTCATCTATATTACATGTTTAATGACGATATATATGAAACATGTTAATTACTGTAGCTGTATTTGCAAAAGCGCGAGAGTGGCGTGCAAAATGAATGAATTACCCGGCCGCCGAAGGAAATTATATCAAGCTTTCAGGGTCGAGCGTAATTAGCAGGGAACTTTGTCTCGTTAGAAGCAACTTGTGTTCGTCAGCTGAATCACTTTCGTTTATAATTCACAACAGGTAAACCGAAATCACATATAGAATACAAGATTACGATTCTCGAAATAGCTTATAACGATTACCGTTATTTGACATTATCGATTGATATCTCTTTGAATCGAATAGAATTTTAATTCGAATTATACTTCTTGCGGAACGTGACAACTCAATAAAAACATGATTGCAACTAAATTAAACGGAGACGTTTGAAACTCGTTTTCCTTTACCATTCCCTGTGAGAACTCGCAGCGCTCGCTAAGCTCAAAGTGAAACAAAGCAAAGTGAAACGGCGACAGAAACGACACACGTGCCCTCCCTTGATTAGCGTCTAGACTCTAGACTCTAGACTCTACACTACGCGATGCCGTCCATATACATAAGTACGACCATAAGTAACGTCTGTATGCCTCCTGTACATATGTAGATACATACGTAAATTGTAATGATAACGCAAACTTTCTGCGCGTACAAGCTGACGCTAATGACCATAACTTTAGCCCCTTTTCTGCGACAGATCTTTTCCGACTCGGCCAGTGCGCTATCTTGATCATTGTCGCTGTGTTTCATCTCGGATGAGAACATGACGCAAGTTCGCAACCTTTCAATGATTCGAAATTCATTTCAACTTTAATCACTTATTTCCTCCTATCCTTTATATTTCATTACAATGATCAATTTATGCAAGTTTTAGAAAAACTGATAGACACATCATGTTTTCTGATTTAATTTTCAATATGATTTTTAATTCTGAATGACGGTGCCTCGTTCNCGCTATGTAGATTCGCTCGAGATCACGAATCTAAGTGTATTAAGGGATGCATTCTCCCGTTAATTGAGACATAACGTTCGAGTTGTGTTCACAATTATTACGATTAAACAGGTCACATCTTAATTATATAATCAAGCACTNCCTTTCAATGATTCGAAATTCATTTCAACTTTAATCACTTATTTCCTCCTATCCTTTATATTTCATTACAATGATCAATTTATGCAAGTTTTAGAAAAACTGATAGACACATCATGTTTTCTGATTTAATTTTCAATATGATTTTTAATTCTGAATGACGGTGCCTCGTTCATCGATAAACATGAAGTTTGGAATTTCCTACGCGGTGTTATCGTTAATTAATAAGAACGATGAGACGTGTGAAATGAAAACGACGCTAGACTATAATATAATAATGCCCTGCATGCGTCTCAGACGCGAAGAGAGCAGAAGTACGTGTGTCACATCTTGACACACAGTCGAGGCATTCTGTGTACGCGCCGGCGCTTCCTGCAGTTAACGACCTCGATTGCATATAAATGCCTGGCTTAATGGTTTCGAAGTAAGGCCGAAGGCCTCGACTGATAAAATCCACTCTCTTCTAGCGCGCAGAGTTCACGACGTCTATACATATATATTAAGTCCGTTTCACGCCGCTCCTTATTAAGGTACGAATCCCCGTTTATATATCGTATCATCATTGCGTATCATAGGTGATTGCTTATGTTCCCGTATAATATTTAGCACGTACTGTATTACCTATAGACTTTAATTTTTCCATCGAAAATCATGTATCACACTCCGTCTATTATTATGACTTAAACGGAGGGTAAAATAATTTAATCTACAACAGAAAATCAGATAATATGAGTACAACGATGATTCTTCATCTGCTAAGAAATGATAGTCAATTTAATCAGTTCCCTATGTCATATTTAATATTTCTGAAGAAAGCACAGTTTTGCTCGATCGCAAATGTGTTTCACTTAGCAGGGGAAGGAACACGAAATTGCCATAAAGGTTGAAGATTGGTTGTTCCTTCGAGACGTTTGATAAGTATAGTTAATAGAAGGGAAAGAAAAGGGAATAGTTACACACGAGGGAGTGTTCTGACGACGCAGGCGCTCTAAAATCACGCATAGTCGATACACACGTTTCGTACACGCGGAATCGACCCCGGTTCTTAGTCATCCCCCAACACATTCATAAACCCGACTCTGTTCTGTTCGCGACACACGCTAGCTGCTAGTACATAACGCTATGTAGACTCGCTCGAGATCACGAATCTAAGTGTATTAAGGGATGCATTCTCCCGTTAATTGAGACATAACGTTCGAGTTGTGTTCGCAATTATTACGATTAAACAGGTCACATCTTAATTATATAATCAAGCACTACATTTAAATTTAATTGTACGAAATGAATCGATAAGAGCTAACATTTGAAATGAACATTTAATGATTTGATTAAAAGAATTCCTATACATCTACTGAGTAAGTAGATACATTCCTATATTTCATTGATCCCAAATTCATTCTTATTATTCATAAGATTTCAATATTTTATCCATTAACATATAATCGAAATTGTCATATTTAATGTAGTTGGCAATTTTTCACATAGAAATATGGTTTGTCATAAAAATATGTAATTAAAGATAATTAAAAAATTAAAAATAATTAAAAATAAATAATAAAGTTGAATCGTCGACTCACCACTTTGTCGTCCGCGTACAAGACTTCTTTCGAGGACTTCTTTCCGAGAGGTCTTCCCATAGCCATCACAGTGAACAGCACCATCGGAATCGTGCGAAGCAATAGAATCATCTTGCGATCACGAATCCTTTCGCAAAACGTGCACAAATACTTTTCTCTCACTTGCACTGGTTTTCACGAAACGCGAAAGAATGAAAACTGAGTACCCGGCCTGAAATACAACGTAGACTCCACTGAGGCACTCGCGTTCGAACAGCGGAAGAAACAGCCGTAAAGGATACCGCGAGAGGAATCCGAGTAAATTCAACGGTACGAGGAAAAAATGTGGTAAGGCAGCTACTGAATGGACACCAATAGCAGTGACGTCTAATCTAATCAATGAACACGGATGGCAGTGAGAATGAAGAGAGGCGAACACGCGATTATACGTGTTCTTGGAGGAATCACGGCTTATTTAATGCCACAACTTTTCTTTTCTTTTCTCTTCCCGCCAGCACGATCCCCTTCCTCCTCTCTTTCTCCCTTCCTGACTCGTAAACGCGTTTCGCTCTTCTTCCGCTCGCGTTTCCTACGAGCGAATCTACCGACTTTCGTCAACTTGCCGTTACGTCGACGTCGACGACGAATTCCCAGCTCGTCCTTTGCTCCGTGTTGGGACTTCCCAGCTGATATCACGTCCATCCGCCGACCTGTGGATAGTATATTAAAACGTTCCGATTGACTTCGACAATCATCGATTCGACAGTCCATCACATATGAAATAATCAGAGCTTGATAAAAATAAATTCCTACTGTTCGTGCCGTTTGATCATTTATTAGCTCTTGATTTATGTATGTTTGAAGTTTAACGTCAGCAAGTATGCATGACGTATCTCTCTTATTGCGGTTTACGAAAGATCCGTCACGATTCAGAGGAAAACCGTGGCGACCGCCTGGAAATTACGCGCATTCTGCACCATCTTAAATATCAGAGTACTTTTCCTCTTACAATTAAGCGATACAAATATTTAGGTAGAATTTCCGTTGTACGAAACCAATGATCAAAATCTACAACGAAATCAATTATAAGTGTAAACTGATCCTATCAAAAATACTTTAAAGATTTGCTAAAATGCAAGACAGTACACTTCATCAAATAGGAGAACACGAAACAAAAGTAGCAAGTCCAATCGATGCTCGTTTTTCAACGAAGTTATGTCGCAGGAAAATCGTTTATACTCAGAAATGATAAGACGATATGAGACGCCAAGGTGTGCAACAAGTAGACACGTAATAAAATGAAAAACAAGCGATGGATGCTGTACTCACTGTTCAGATCGGCGACCGGTAGGACAGTTGAATGGCCGGGAAGGAAGCATGGTACATTTCTGGTTTCACGCGGCAACGTAAGGACGGCATGTTTCCAGGGTGTATCATGATCTTCACCTCTTCTTCGATTCTGGAGTGACTCAGGGACGATGAGGAAATTCCGGCCGTGCTCGATCACTTCCTGATGATGCCCGTGGTTCAACGAAGCTTCACCGCTCGTTTCGAATTGATTTTAGCCGATCTCCTAACTCACGTTCTCTCTCGCCGTTTCCTCCTTAATCCGCACACTTGACCTGATTTCACCCGATCAGCGATGATTCCAAGGATAAGTATTTTCAATGATTTATGCACCTGGAATGAAGGATATGCACTTCACAAATCTCATAAAGATGCGACGCTCCGCTAAATGTGACGCGCCACCGAACGGGTCACGTGATTGCTTTCGTCACGTTAATTGATCGTTAATAGAAATCAAAATATATTTCATTATATGCAATAGTAAGAAATAATAGACTGATTTATAAATATAATTCGGATAACAGATAGAATAAAAATAGATTTTACATTCACGTTTACAATTTTTTATATGACCTCACATGGACGCAACATGATGGACTATATTGAATGTCACGTGTTTGTTTGCATAACCAAATATGTAGCGTACAAGTTTTTCGATGTATACAATGCTTTAGATGGCTACACAAAACTATTCAATGTTTTTTTCACGTGCCGAATTGACTTCAACTGATTCTTTAACTTAGTCTACAGATGATTGAATTTTAATTAATAAAATCTATCAAGAATTCTGTTGATCCTAATCCTGGAAATGTTAGAAAAATTGCCGGAGGGAGAGATAAAAAATTTCGAATATAAAGAACAATACACCTGAATCGAATGAACCAGTGTTATGATTTCATTTCTCTATGAAACGGTCCTTTGTCTCGAATATGGTTTCGTAATTTTATCGCTTATCGCGTTGCTCGCTTTCATTCCCCTTCAAACTCTTATTAAGACAGAGTTAAGTGTTACTTTACCCTAGTTCATCCCACACACGACTGAACGGCCATGCATTGTTAGAAACGTGGAAACGTTTTTTTTTATAAAAATTGAATGTACGAATAATACTTGCAATAGTGTTNGTATTTTAATTAATAAAATCTATCAAGAATTCTGTTGACCCTAATCCTGGAAATGTTAGAAAAATTGCCGGAGGGAGAGATAAAAAATTCCGAATATAAAGAACAATACACCTGAATCGAATGAACCAGTGTTATGATTTCATTTCTCTATGAAACGGTTCTTTGTCTCGAATATGGTTTCGTAATTTTATCGCTTATCGCGTTGCTCGCTTTCATTCCCCTTCAAACTCTTATTAAGACAGAGTTAAGTGTTACTTTACCCTAGTTCATCCCACACACGACTGAACGGCCATGCATTGTTAGAAACGTGGAAACGTTTTTTTTTATAAAAATTGAATGTACGAATAATACTTGCAATAGTGTTCTACATAAGCTGTATATTCCAATAGCTGATTTATCGTTTGTAATAAATCACTGTAACGCGTGGCGATTGTGAATCAACAAGTCACGCGATTGAAAAATGAAAAACATCTCGAATGAATGCGGTGCTAATGATAATAAACGTTTTGGCCCGATTCAGATTCGTTGATCGGCGCAACAGCCGTGGAATTCGTCCGCAGAGACCGCGGATCAATTCTTTTTCTCTCACTTTCAACTGGCTAAAATTATAAACTCGAGCAAGGCAACGTTTCGTTTTTGTCACGACGCGGCGACGACGACGACGACGACGACGACGACGGTAGAATGCTCCGGAAATTCTTTGAAACAGCCCGTAAACATTTGCATTTTTAAATAAGCATGTGAATACAAGGAATGAACTCCTCATATGAGAATTCAATCTCCAATTGAACAATTATTAACGTAATAATTAAAAATGAGCAGTCACATTGATTTGACCTTATTTTAATAAAACGTAGTACCAAACAATCTGCGGGAATAATTTAATTAGCGAAGGAGACTCCAGCCAGCCAATTCTAGACAAGCGATATAAGCGGTGAGAACGATAGGGAGTAGGATAGCCTAAATAGTCCACGGGTATAATTTGCGGTCACGCATTAATTAGGATTAATTTCGAACACAATTGCAAACGGAAATGCCTAGTGCTTAGTCAAAGAGTAACAAATTATCGTCCTGCTGCCAGTGGCACGGTAATTATAACATGCTGTATCAACATACGTCATGTTCGATCTCTAAATAAATGGGAGATACGTTACCAAAATTCGTATTTTGCTTCGGACTGTGAAACGTAGAATCTGAGAAAGGCAGCCAGAATAAACAGAGGAACGAAGACGAGGGATGAAAACCGCTGGCAGCGAAGGCGAACAATTTTTTAGTCACCCACCGACCGACCTGAGCTCTGTCACGACATAAAATGGAAGCACGTGTGTGCGTCACAAAGGATAGAGTAATCGCCCCAGTAGCAGGCATCCGAATAAATATGTAGCATAAACAAAAGAGGAAAGAAAACACATGTACACACCCGTTGGACGTTCCACACGATCGAGAAACCTTTCGTTAACCTAAACAAGTTAATTCATCTCCGTAACGATTACCGAGCCGCTGTAAAAACCTCTTCTATACGGTTTCAATGGGTATGCATATACGCGCACGTAAACACACACTATAGGACGTAGGTACTTTCTCACAAACACGAACGGCTGAAACACGAAAGGCATGCATGGATATACGACGCGCTCGTGTACGTACATGTGTACCAATGTGTACGTACGTTCTATAGTAATTAAAAAGAAGAGTACATACATACAGTAAATCGAAATTCACCGCACTACCTCCGCGAACGCAGGCGTGATCATGAAAACAAGCTTTGTCTCGATCGAGATTATTTCAATTGAAGAGAATTGGTGTTTATTTCGGAGCGACGGGGGAATGCGGTTCAGATGTGNTCAATCGAAATTCACCGCACTACCTCCGCGAACGCGGGCGTGATCATGAAAACAAGCTTTGTCTCGATCGAGATTATTTCAATTGAAGAGAATTGGTGTTTATTTCGGAGCGACGGGGGAATGCGGTTCAGATGTGACATTAAAAGAGGTCGGTTCTTACCAGGTCGCCGCGAGAATCGATGATGTTTGTTCACGGTCACGTTAGCCGATCGTTGACAGTCGTAAATCAATGGCAGACGGCGTTTCCTTTATTTTATTTCGACTTCCTGGCACCGTGAATACGACGCGAACTATCCTCACGCGTACGGTGCGCCGCGTGCCGCGCGACTGACGCTACTTTCCTTTGAGGAGCCACCATAGGGTATCCCCACTACCCGCCAGAAATGTGCTCGCTCGCCCCTGTTCAACGAGAAACTTTGTTCTTCAGGTCCCACTGAACGTCCACCGGTAAATGCGTTTATTCTGTGAATGTCATACCCCATCTCATAAATAATGCAGCTGAGTTTCGGATTCTAATCCCCCGGGCAACAGACATTATCTACTCTCAGTGAAAGAAGTTGATTTTTCACTTAGACACCCGACACGTTCTCTGCATACCTTTAATCTTTCAGAATTACCTGCAGTACAAGAGAATTTTATGCAATTAACGCACTGCATTGATTGCATAATATGTTCCTCGAAATACGGACTTTCCACTTTCTTAATTAATTATTTATATGAACAGGGCTTTGTCTCGCTTAAGACAATGAGCGGTCATACTGTGGGTACCTTTATCCTAATTTGGTTCTTTAGATAAATGTATAATTGGATCCTTTTATCTTCATTCCAGGAACTCATGAGTTTTTAGTTTGATTACTACTTTGGGTAGGAATAGCAGGTGAGCTTCTATCATCGAGACGGCGTTGTTCCCTGTTAGGATAATCGGAGTTTCATTGCATTAAATATGTACGTTCAATAGAATACAAGTGCCTTCATTCATGTACGATTACACCGGAGTATGCACTGGAATTATCCCATAAATAATTCCGGGTATTCTTGAAATTGCTCCCTCGACGTGTTCCATTAGCCGTTAAAATGCGAAATTGTGGTGGCTGTAAGTAGTCAACGATGGTGATGCTCATTTGTGTAAATAATAGAAGATAATTCGATGAAAAGTTAGCGAGACCCGCGACGTACGGCAGTCGCGCGTGGGTGTTTCGAGCGTAGAAAGTAGGTGTTTCAGGGTCGAACGACGATAACGTCGGTGCCCGTGGGTTAGTGGTCACTCGAAATTACCATTATCTCTCTTCTTTTTTCTATACCCAGCTGCTCTCCGAGCATATAAATAGGAAAGGGAGCACTCGAAATATAGTAGAGTATTTTCAGTCGACCGGATCGGGGCTAGCTTGAATGGAGAAAGAGACTGCAGTTTCGAACGTAATCACGCGTTCCTGTTTTCAATTTAAGGAATAAATTAAGAATTTCGTGTATCTGACTTAGCTCGAAATTCTAAAATTGGAATAAACGATGGAAGTATGCTTTAATTTGTAGCTCGTGGATGTGGACTATCACACTTAGTGACCTCGTTGGCTGGGCGATATCGCGTAGAAAATGCGGATGGCCAATCTGAACTTCTTATTACAAACAGACGATGATTAAGACATAATTAATTAAATTAGAAAACAGTATTACATTGTGTTAATATCATCTAATATCAATACGTACGTACATACATATACATACACGTTTCGTCGTCTTATAGTAAAAAACTTTCTGTCAAATTCTAAATTAATGAAATGGATTTTTAGATTATAAGATAAATCAATCGGTTTGTAAGATGTGGTTATATTATTGAAGAATATATTTAGTGGAACTGGAACTGAAAGAGCGTAGCTATGTAACACAGAGACAGTTGTATCAATATCAATATCTGTGAAGAATAACATGGGCCAACGACCAGTCGTTTCCCGCGAGATAAAAGTGCGTTAGGCCAAGAGATACGCGATGAATTCATCCTGCCGAATACGAGTGGGTGTTCTGCCGGAAACTTGGATACCAGAACCACAGCACGAATTCTTCAATATTATTATTACAATATTATGTAGTAAGTATCGACTGTAATCACTGGCAGACACACATGTGCCGCGAAGATCTCGGCACTTTCTTTAGGATCTATGATGAATAACTCCTCGCCGGAGTAACGTCTGGTGTCGAGTGGCGCAAAAAATGATTCTTTCATTGAATCCGAGCATCTTAGAGGAGCGATGCTGTCTAAAATAAAACCCGTCAAGTGCTTGTATCCTTTTAAAAGCTGACCTTCTAGGGAAGGATATACATATTTGAAATCGAAAAAATTAAGCCTCCTCACGAACAGAGGATGTAAATGGTAGAATGAAATAGATTAATTACAATCAAATATAATATACGATTTGTATTATAAACTGGAGAATCATTTGATGATCGTCAAAGAAGCAATAATAAAAATGAATACAAGTACTAATATTTGTCGCGTTACACAACTAGAGATGACATGAATGTAACATGATACGATTTGATTAAAATTCGACGGTGAGAGTGTAAAAGAATTGTCATTGTGCGTCATTCTTACGTAAAAAAATTGTGAGCCGAAATAAGGAGGCGAATAAAAATACTGATATAGAAATATCAAAATGATTCAGAGACAGACGCGGCCCGCCGGAAGTCACTGATTGTCCCAAAGGATGGTGACCTCTGTCTGCGGTGGGTCAATCGCCTTTTTACCAATTAACTCGATCCCTCGGCAGTTGGAAATTAAGCAGCAACGGGTTTCTCGCTGAGCCATACCTATACTGCATCGACAAATACAATTGCCTCGATTATCGTAACATTCATTAAAATATAAAATTATTGACNTAGACCGCGATAACCGATGCTGTCCAGCAGCCGTGTTTTCACACGGCTTTATCAATCCGAGCATTGACGTTAGGCTCGATCAACAACTAGCACACACTATTTCACGTATATTTCGTTTTTTGCATAAAAACGCGCTTATATCTTCGNTTCTTTCAGACCTACGTACCCAATCGTTAGATTTTACTCAATCATAATAATCGAACGCCACGTGCGTGTCATATGCACGTAAACACATTGTTAGCCGAGCGGTCAATTTCTTATTTCATACGATTCTAAAATTACATTTCTTTATCAGTCAGCCTTACGTTGTATTAAATCGTATTTGTCATCTGTAATTTTCAGTAATAATTTACTGAAACGTATGCACTCAAAAGTGGGACGGAGAAAATATATCGGGTAATCGCATCACGGTCATTATCACATTATTTACGCATGATTACGAGGAATATGATGTTAATTCTTACTTCTCACGGGACCATTGGTAAATGAATGTATAAATGCGATCGTGATATCGACCGTTCAGTCTCGCAAACAGACGGTGAATAATCAAACGTGAATACCAGCGATCCTCACAATCTTTTTTTCCTTTGCACCTTTCTATCCTCATTTGTAAGCGATCCATTAGCAAGCGGGGCGAAATCGTAGTCCGCAATGAACTGACCGAATTACTATGGTATCTAACGATGAAATCTCTTTTCCGTATGCCAATACGTGAAAGTTCATTCATTCTAGAGCGCATCTCTCGGTATCGAACTACATATCACAGGCTTTTCTTTTATACGAACAGTTACATCCTTCTATAAATCGATGTAACGTTTAACAAATTAATCGTAACGCTCAGTTTGCAATAACTACTATCATTTAACAATGTCCCGGTTTGAAATTTAGCACGTGAACTAGTCAAAAAATAATTGCTATCGTGGAAGTGTCGAAAGAGCATTTAAGGGACATTTTGCAAGAGACATTGCAGAATTTTAATGAGAAATTATGACTCAACCATAATAATGTTCTGGCCTGGTACTCCCACAGATTATTTTATTTCCCATTTTACTGTTAATTGCAAAATCTTTTGATTCTTCGATTATTGAATGGATTAAAATTTAATTACACCCGAATCGGACTAAAACCTGAAATCGGACCGGTTATAAATATTTTTAATTATTTTTCTTGATTAAAATCGAATATCGGTACTTCCTACATTATTTGATCATTTTCTCTAGACGATAAAAGAACATATTATATATAGAATGATCCAATATACATACATATGCACAGAAAAAGATGCTAGTCAATTCGATCGCTCATTTATCAACGCTATTTGTCATACTTGAACTTCTATTCTTCTGTTTTACAAAAACATTATTTACGTAAGCGACACTGCTAATGGTATACCACATGACGCGTTCAGCGTATCGAACTGACTACGTTAAATAAAAGTTAAAACCACGAAAAACGAAGTGCAACTTTAAATAACTCAATTCATAAATAAAAAACATTCTATCGAAGTGCATGTGCATAAAAAATCTTATCTCGGATCGACGGTAGCAATAAAGGAACACGTTGCAGTGTCTTCGGTGGCACGATAAAGCGTCGAAAGCGTGTGCATGCGAGGAATTCAAACAGTGTCATCGCGATAACGCAATCTTGAAGTAACGCGATGGGTAAAAGCCAAATGCCGATAGCGGACAAGTCCAGAAAACCAACATTACAAGTGTCAACGAGCTAATCTCATTCTTTCTTTACACCGAATACTAATTTAAGGTTCTTGCAAAGGTGAACCACCTGCGACGCTGGCTCGTCGCCTCGCTCCGCGCGGGGCCTCAACTTTTCACGAAAACAATTGATGTCGCGTATCGTGAATAGTTACTGGATTACCGAGTTTTACACGAAATGATTTGCAGCATGGAATTAAAAAAAAAACTGTTTTCTCGTGATGTACAAACAATTTTTCTGCATATTCCATACAGGAAGATTTGTTTGAGAATGATCTATATTAGATTGTGTTATTAAGAACGATTTATGAGAAATCTCCCTCAATTGATATTAAAATATCGTATACTCGACTAAAGTGATACTACAGCTTATCGTTTGCCGTAAGAATGACATAAGGCTATTATCGCGTTAAGATTAGATATAACAAGATATAGCATCTTATCAAAATTAAGGATCATTTTTAAATACAAATGTTCATTACACGATACGAAATACTGATAAGAAAAGATTCTGTAGCGGATTTTTTCCCAAGAACCCTTTATCAGGATCGGTGAACCAGAAGAGGCCGCGAAGGGACCGGTGGATCCGCGGACACCCAGTATATAAGAGCAGACCAGTTGGCTGGCGAGGCACAGTCCGATGGGATAGGCATGGCATAACCGAACCGCCGATCCTCGGTCTAGTGGCGTATAAGATCTCGACAGAAGAGAACGTGCCAAGTTCCAGCGACGACGCGACGCGGCAGCGTACGATGTTACGTTAACCGGGCCTAAAAACAAATTTAACAACCGAAAAAGAAATTCGGGGAACCGTCGTGAACTTCTCATCTTCGCCCTCGTCTGAAGATAAGCGGCACCCGGCCGGGGAATCGTTACCTGCCAGTAATGAGATAACTTGGTGGTATCTACATTTGAATTCGAAAGCTACGCAAAGGTGAGTATATTCTAAATTTGGAGAGCGATCGAAGTATCGTTATTCGAATCATTTATCTTTATATTTCATTTTTTTAGATGTACAATTTTAGGAATTGGAAACTTCGTTTAGATTTTAATGCCTATATAATATTTGTGTGGATTATTGTCATAATTGAGGATATACGCAGTTCGATTGACGTTTGAATTTGACGGGCTGCGAGCCTGCATGGACGTCTACGCTTTCAACGAATTTCTTGAATGAAAACTACTAACAATTGACTCTCTTAATCCATCGACTGTCATTATCCTAATTTCGAATCAAGTTTATTTAACTTCTCCACTTTTCTGTGATTAATTGTCTTAGTTTATTGACCGTCATTACCCAACTCTCGGGATGCTGTCATTTCAGCTTGCTTACATTCATCTACGATTACAAATAGGATTTTTTACGAAAATTTCTTTTAAAATATTTAGTATGTAATATTCCATTCAGAATTTTTCATAGAGATCAGTCATAGAGATCTTAATTACGAGAAATCAGAATATTCAACTACAAGTTTTAGTATTACATTTGTCTATTGACAGACACACTGTGTCTTTTATCATATTCTAGATTTCTTCATCTCTTTATCAAAACGTGATTTCAGATACATGTTATTTACAAAATAGACCGCGATAACCGATGCTGTCCAGCAGCCGTGTTTTCACACGGCTTTATCAATCCGCGCTTTGACGTTAGGCTCGATCAACAACTAGCACACACTATTTCACGTATATTTCGTGTTTTGCACAAAAACGCGCTTATATCATATATATATATATATAATTATATATATATAATACATACATTTATGAACTCCTAAAAATTCTCTGAAATAATAAGTATAACGCAATCGTGTTAATTAAGAATTCAAGCGAAATTCTAATTAACGAAAGATAATAGTGATTAACATTCCCTAAATCTGTGTTCACAATATTTTTAGAAACTACAAATTGGTTGTTCGATCACGACTGAATTAAAGCTCGACGCATATTATTAAGCGGCGGGTCAGAAATCAAAGGGGGTGAAAGATTTGTACGAATTCTCCGATCGTTTGCATGCTGCAGAGTGTTATTGATACCACTGGCGAGAATGCCATTCCCATCAGTGTAGATAGCAGCAATTGTTAAATTCTCGCGGTGTCTATTCAAAGAATTAAGGACACAGCGGTGACTGTATGCACGTATGTACATACCTACGTACTTCCATGTGCGACACGGGGAAACGATTTGATGGTTTGGGAAGGGAAGTCTGCTCTCGTAGGAGGGCACCGTGCCAGGAAGCCGATATTGCTGTGAACGAGTCCCTACGGCACCTACACCCACCGCTGCACCTCATTTTTATTCGATTAACGAAACGCCCCGTACATTTTTGGCTACTTCATCAAATTCACCTGGTCTTCTATAAATAAGGAAAATAATCCTGTACCTTAAATCATTCCTCTCATATCTCTCAGTCTCAAGAGATAATTCTATGATTCCTAGTATGCAAAATTCTTCGAAACAAAATTATTTGATTGCTTTACTTCGTATTTAGAATTAATTAGATAAGATAAGGATAAAAAGCTTTATTGAATTGAGATTGTATTTACTGATGTCGGAAATGATTGAAAAGATATAAAGTACACAATATCTGTCACCGTCGTATTTACCTGGAGATATGAAAACATGATTTGCTGTCATTGCATAAAAGCAAGACAGAAACCGATAAACATGGTCAGTCGTCTCGTGGCCTGCGCTTGATAAATCAAATCTGAATTTTGTTCAAGCAATTAATTTAGATTTGATACGCAAAACTGGTATTTAATATAATATGTGCCGTGTCTATTAAATGATAATTAAAATAAAATTAATTTGCACTCTTAATGTGTGGCTCTTACGTACTATAATTGAAAATATTTTGTTTTCAGTCGACGAAAATGTGGTATTTAGGCTTGTTTCTGATCGGTGCGGTGTTGCGGGCGGCCGGGGAATCTGCTCCGGAGGTCGACTACCCTGAATTTCCAATACAGTACTCTGCCCTGCCTCAGGAAGAAGAACCTCCGAGTCCGCTACCCGGCATGCTCTATCCACGAGAAAGTGAATCGCGGGAGGTCTCAATCCTTATATTTATTATCAATACAAATAATAATTGATATAACAGCTGATTGATCTCACTCCAAGATCGATATGTTAATCGGAAAAATTGTTTATTGATAAGAAATTTTCGTATTAAGGTGAAATCTTTAGACGGTATGTGGGACTTCATCATTTCCCCATCAGATGACACGTTATTAGGCTATAAGCATGCATGGTTTGCCGACGATTTGTCAAAGGTATAGTTGTATGACAATTCGAAATAAACTTTGACTATAAAATTGTAAAGTGTAACTATTATAATTTCTAATTAATTAATAGTAAAATGACGCGATGGAACTTATATATTATTCGATGCAGGTAGGAAACGTGATGCAGATGCCTGTTCCCTCGTCGTACAACGATATCACGACATCCAGGGATCTGAGAGATCACGTAGGGGCTGTTTGGTACCAGCGAACATTTTTCGTGCCGCCTTCGTGGCGAGAACAAAGGGTCTTCGTCAGATTCGGTTCTGTGAATTACCTCGCGCAGGTGGTAAGTCTTTCAAGTCCAATATTCTTTTTCTATTGCAAAATTCAGCTTCTAGTATTCCATATGTTTTGTGCAATTTTTGTATTCTGTGCAAATTGAATTTTCATATAAATAGTGATAATGAAATCTGCTATTTATTCAAGGATTTATGATATCGATAAAATCAAGTATCACTCATTTATCTCGTTTGAGATTAATATCGTTTGATTAATGTAACAAAAAAATCTTTACTTACTCAGAGAGTAAAATTCATATTGAGACCAGCCAGTGTAGATCCACTAAATGTTTTAAAATGTACCAACGATATGAGTCGTTTAGTTGTTACATTTTGGCCTCGAATGCACGTGACAGTCCCATTACATTAATTTTATAGGAGTTATACCTCGCAGTATAACTGGATCAAACTCGTATACTTGAAAGAAACAAGTCGTAATGTGCAGTGTGTTCAACATGTTTGCAATCGTATTTAATTAATTAACCAGTGTTAAATTAATTGAAGAATATTAGCATTATTAATTTAGTATCTATTTCGTTTCATGGTATAATAAATGTCGAAAGCACGATTCAGTTTATTCTGTCATACGTTCTAGTGGGTAAACGGAGGATTGGTTACAAATCATGAAATGGGTCATCTCCCGTTTGAAGCCGAGATCTCCTCGTATTTGGTTTACGACGGTAAAAATCGCATTACAGTCGCGGTGGATAATACTCTCCTTCAGACGAGCGTGCCACAGGGGAAAATTGTCGATACCGCCGTCGACAACGGAACCGTCCACATGCAGACTTACACTTTTGATTTCTTTAATTACGCCGGCATACATAGGTAAGTGCTATCACACATTCCGCAACCAGCAAATTCTGTAGAATTAACTTTCAGGAAAAGCTGCAATTTTCTGTACTAAATGATTCAAACAAAAATCGCGTAGATAAATGACAAATTCATCTATAAAATATTCCTTTTTATCAAGAATCCTTTAAAATCTTTGATACCATTGTCGATACAAAAAATTACGTCAGATAATTGTTTGAAAATAATATTACCATTTGTGACTTTTCCCCTCGCATTCAAGATCATCGACATTTCTCGCGCATTCCCATATATTTTTTATAATTTAACATCGCAGTAGACATTAACTCAAATTCCACGAGTTTCAACACTGTAGCCTTGGATGTAAAAACAGCAAACGACGTAACGATAATGTTGAAACGTGTTGAACGAAAGATTGTATCCGGGATAAACGTTGACAGTAGTAAAAAAAATTGAATTACGTAAGACAGCAATTATATAAATTAAATGAATTAGATACAATTACGATTACATTAATTAACTTCGTGTGCCACCGATGGGATACTACAGCGTTATTTCGTGAACAGGACGATAGAAGAGACAATATAGTTGTCCACTTATCGCACTGTCCTGTTTTTCGTCAGCTTTTTAGTAACTCCTCACTGAAGCGCGAAAGAATTTCGCGATAACAACTGATTATTAACGGTGATAATCGTAACAAAAGCAGTTATCAGCGCAGAACAATTTATGTCCGTTGGGTAGAATGAAAAGGATGTAGGCGAAAGGGGAATCAATTGAATAGCAAAAGCTGATTAAAAATAAAAAAAAAGCTTCATTTACCTTTAAGCTCGTTGCCTATGAATACATGAATCTTCAATCTAGTTGAAATTCCAGGCCTGTTTTATTGCATACAAAGCCGAGAGTGTACATTGGAGATATCACTGTAAAAACTGGATTAATTGGTGATATTGGCGTAGTCAAGTACATAATCGAACCAGCCGGATTACGCGAGCGAGAAGTTCCTATCTGCAAAGTGAGACTGCTCGATGCCGAAGATGGTTTAGCTGTAAAAGAGCCAGTTTATGGAATTTCCGGTACGCTGAAGGTACCGTCGCCTAATCTCTGGTGGGCCACGGGTATGCATTCGAAACCGGGATACCTTTACACCATGGAGGTACACTACTTTCCTTCCTGTTCTATCAACACACATAACTAAGCACAATTATTTTATCTAACATCTAGAATGTCGCATTCGTAATTAGAATTACGTTACGATTCGAAGGTTTCGTTGTCCGTGGCAAATAACAGCAAAGTGGACGTGTATAGGCTTCCGATCGGTATCAGAACGTTGACCTGGACGAACACGAGTTTTCTACTTAACAATAAACCCTTGTATCTGCGGGGATTCGGCAGGCACGAAGATTCGATCCTCAGAGGACGCGGTCTGGACTTAGTCACCGTCGCTAGGGATCACGAACTGTTGAAATGGGTCGGTGCGAACGCTTACAGAACTAGCCACTATCCGTATAGCGACGAAGTACTTGATCTAGCCGATCGGTAAACAATTGTTAATATTGTTATTTTGTTTTTTCGAAGTTCGTTCGATCGATTTGCGCTATTTCATTCTCCACAGATTAGGCTTCCTCATAATTGACGAGTGTCCGTCGGTGGACACTGAGAACTTCTCGGCGGCTCTCCTTGCTCGCCATAAGGAGTCGTTATCGGAACTCATAAGGCGAGACAAGAACAGACCCTCTGTAATCATGTGGTCCATCGCCAATGAACCGAGAACGCAACTTCCGAAGGCCGATGTTTATTTTGAACAGGTCGTTCATCATACGAAGACGCTCGATCCTACCAGACCAGTCACTATCGCTATGGCTCGAGCAGTGCAGGTCAATAACTGAAATTGTTTTTTTGGATATGAGTAGATCAATATTTTTTTAGAGGGGATACGCAAAAAGAAATTCTTTTAATACGTTATATAAAAAAGCGAATGTAGAATTATAACAATTATTTATAGAGTGAAATGACTTGTTAACAGGAAGATAAAGTTGGCGAATATCTCGATGTGATCAGCTTTAATCGTTACAATGGGTGGTACGCGAATCCAGGGAGAATCGATACGGTAACGAACAGAGTTATTGCGGAGGCCGAAGCGTGGCATAAAAAATACAACAAACCGGTGCTTATGTCCGAGTACGGTGCCGATACCATGCCCGGATTGCACGAGGTAAATTATCCTGTTCACGAATTAAAAGATATTAAGTTTCCCGATTGAAAATATACGTATACAATTTACAATCCTAATTGCAAAATATTGTTCATGTTATTTGTAAAATTGTTGGGTTTTAGCTTCCTGAGTATGTGTGGAGCGAAGAATATCAGAAGGAAATATTGTCTAAACATTTCGAAGCCTTCGATCAGTTAAGAACTAAGGGATTTTTCATTGGCGAATTTATTTGGAATTTCGCTGATTTCCGAACAGCTCAGAGTAAGAAAAAAATGAACCAGTATTTTATTAAAGAATCTGAAAAATAATTTGGTATGTTTCACTTCTAGCATTCATCAGAGTAGGTGGAAATAAGAAGGGAATATTCACGAGAGAGAGGCAACCGAAAATGGCAGCTTTCCATGTACGAAAAAGGTATCATTCCCTTCAGAAAGAATTGGATGGGACAGAATTACCAGACGATCTCGAAAACTATGTGTCACCTTATTACTCTGCCGACGCGAGGCTCTAAAATTTATCTTCCTATTCTTTGTTAAGCAATTTTAAAGCAGGACTGTTTTGTTGTTCAACTATACACGGATTTTTGTAAAAACCTTGTTTACTTGTTTTCTCTCTTTTAGATATTCTAATGGAAAAATCATGTTTTTGTCAAAAGATTAATCCTTTCTATACAAATGTACCTCAGTTATTATAATTGTACTTTTATATTTGATTATTACAAGAAATATAGCGAATTTTTAAGAAAACCTTTTCTCGTGTTCTTTTGAAGACGACTTTTAATAGGAAGCAGACAAAAAGAATTCAATAGATAAATGTATAAAAATGNACTATACACGGATTTTTGTAAAAACCTTGTTTACTTGTTTTCTCTCTTTTTGATATTCTAATAGAAAAATCATGTTTTTGTCAAAAGATTAATCCTTTCTATACAAATATACCTCAGTTATTATAATTGTACTTTTATATTTGATTATTACAAGAAATATAGCGAATTTTTACGAAAACCTTTTCTCGTGTTCTTTTGAAGACGACTTTTAATAGGAGGCAGACAAAAAGAATTCAATAGGTAAATGTATAAAAATATATAAATAGTTTACTATAGTTGTTTTACATATCTAAACAAAAATAATAAATAATAATAAATTTATTGAGATTCAACAACTTTTAAACAAGCATCTGCCACTTCAACAAATATTGGCTCAGTCATTGCTAATGCAATCGCCTTTGTTGGATTTTTGTCAGCTAAAATTGCACGCATAATATTTTTCACATGTGGATTTTTTAAACACTCTTTCAAATCCTTGCTATCACGTAATTGTCTCAGTTTTTCAATTGGAACTGTGTCCTCTGTTGGAAACTCATATCTCACGGCACCTTCCACTTCTTCTATGTCATTCTTCTCTTGAGGCCTTGATAACTCACAATTCCTTGTTTTGTGACTTTTCCAGCAATCCACCGAACAGCTAATACATACAAAAGTACATATAAATTTCACTGTTCTTACATAAAAGCTCTTAAATAAAAGAAATAAAACTTCGACAAGTAATGAATTCTATTTTATCTCTACACATTATTATTTAACATAAATAATTATTGTAATCCAGTTTTCTATAAATGACAATAGTGATAGTTGTTTCTGGAGAATTGTCAAGCTTAAAAATTCGTCAATATTTTTAACATAACATAGTAAACATAACCTCTATGATACTTACTACGGTTCTCTGCACGCGGGACATTTATAAGGGCTCTTTTCTTTTCCACATTCGCAGCAGGCTTTTCCCATTGTTAAATACTGCACTGACGATTACGGTTTTAAATTAAGTAATAACCAAATTGTTTTTTACACTCGTTAACCCTTCGTCAGCCGAGCTGAAAGCCAAACTGCGCGCAGCTGCGCGTTTGAAGTCAGTAGTCAGAGATCTACTGTGTCATCTCAGCTAGCTGGTGTCATCTACCGCTATAGATCACTGTCTACGTGTCTACCGCTGATGATTCTACTCTGCAGAGTTTCGGAAAATTGTTATTCACACTTTCATTCGTTTACTAAAACCTGTCTTATCTTTATTAGATATATCAGAATAAGGAATTTATTTATGTGGAATATAAATTCCACATTTGGAATTTTAAATTAAAATATTTTCGCGTTATACAGAACGTTCTTCTTCTTGAAATTATAGCAAATCAAAACAAAAAACACAATCCCGCGAGCAAATCCTATACAATTATGTTCACTGCGGAAAATAAACATCTATTTATGTATGTATTAAACACACAATATACACTGCTCTGTTTTTATTAAATTATTTATTTAAAAATGTTTTGATATACGATGATTACGGTAGCATAGAAAATATAAGAAAATATGAGGGTACTCATTGTTCAAGCACGTGTGCGATGAATTCAACGAGTCTTGCAAACGGACGAAAGTCCCACCGACCTCGGGAAATGAATTACGGTCGATGAGGACCTCATCCGGACACACTACTCGTCACAATGTTCTTCTGACAATTCCAACTCCGATCCTTTCGAATCCTGAATACCTCTTCCGAAATCTCCTGACGCCTATTACAAAAATAATATACAGATTGCTCGAGAAAATAGATCACACCGGTTTCTTTTTTTTTCATATCGATTCAGGTAGCAACTGAAAAAGAAACAAATAAAGAATGTGGAAAAGTTCTTCATGAATAAATCTATACTTCAGGAATTTGTTATTCAATTCAATGTAATGAAACACGTGTCGCTTTGGTAGTTGGTCAATTTCTTGCATCATTTGATAAGATCTCTCATGAGCGTATATAGTAACTAAAATATCTTCGATTTTTAAATCTATTAAATATAATTACGAAATAAATTGTGATACTGTACTTATACTACCAAGAACTGGCGTCTCAATAAAATAATCATCATTTCCGTAAATAGATCGCCTGGTAATGAGTATCAGGGATACATGTTTATCAATTTCTCACATAACGTTTAAACGATTTCTGTTAATAAAGAAATATTATTATTAATAGATATTATTAAACGATTGTCCAATCCCATACTTTTCTTCACCTTCTATTCCTGAATATATCGGAGAACACGAGACTCATACTTCTCAGAAAGTATTGTACAAGTAGATGCGAATGACATCATCCCAAGTATACTTTACGATTAAACACTGATAAAATATAAATTAAAAATTGCAGATTCCCTCGATAGTTTAATTACGTTTATCAATCACAGCACTCATCTAATTCGATCTTTTATCTGATATTAAATTGATACTTGTTCTTAGATTCCTCGTTGCGAACTAGTCGAATTACTGGCGATAACTCTGACCAGACGTATTCTCCGACTTTTAACAAAATGCTTCAGCCCACAGTCGCCTGTTTTCGTCATTATCGTAACCTTACGGATTTACGTGTTACGTAAATTACGGCGCGTGAATCGACCAATTAGCGTGTCACGTTTTTATCGTATCGTTACGGTTCACGAAAAAGTCATTGACAAAAATTAACTACCAAATTCCCGCTCACCATTTTTAAGGAACGAAACTTTATTCAATAAATAAGAACACTCGTGTACATTTATAATCCTTTACTCTGTTAATTTTTTAGAAACTCCAAAGATATTTCTATTTTTTAATATAAATGTAGNCTCCGACTTTTAACAAAATGCTTCAGCCCACAGTCGCCTGTTTTCGTCATCATCGGCTTTCCCATTATCGTAACCTTATGGATTTACGTGTTACGTAAATTGCGGCGCGTGAATCGACCAATTAGCGTGTCACGTTTTTATCGTATCGTTACGGTTCACGAAAAAGTCATTGACAAAAATTAACTACCAAATTCCCGCTCACCATTTTTAAGCAACGAAACTTTATTCAATAAATAAGAACACTCGTGTACATTTATAATCCTTTACTCTGTTAATTTTTTAGAAACTCCAAAGGTATTTCTATTTTTTAATATAAATGTAATTATTTAAATTTTTCTGAGAACGTTAATCACGTTTGAAGAACGGTATTCTAATCGTTTTGTTGGCACTGTCATATAAAATTCATAATGAGCATATTTTTCAAATCAACTTACGTGACGTTACGCAAGAATGATATAACGACTGTAAATTAAAGATTCTGGGCAAGCAATAATCAAATATATGTAAAAGGGTCCATTTAAAAAATATTTAGTCTCGTATCAAATACGTGCAGACGTAATCAGCGGACTTTACGCATTCATAAGAAAATCCACTGAAATTATAAATGATTCAGAAGATTGAAACGTGATCGGATATTTTGATGTTCAATTGATAAAATAATTTAATTATAATGTTTGGCATGTAGTGGAAATTGATTTTCGTTACTTCGGCCATAAATCAAGTTAAAATTACCCATCATTTATTCTGTTGATCGAAATTTGGAGAAATTGAATTTCAATCTCTGATAAATTGTCTTAGATAATTCTGATTGAGGCAATTTGTATATTGATGTATGCAACAGTTAACTTGGAACGTAAGTAAAACAGTGCGTCGAGGTTTCTAACTGTACTTACAATTAGATGCAGGGAATAGAGGAGACGATAATGAAAATTGGATACAAAGGGTACCCGCTCGGTTCTCCTAATCTTTTTGCTTTGTCGAGCGCATCGCCCTCGGAACTTTTCCTAGGAGCGGATGCTCACGGGTTTCCGCATTCCAGGATCGCAGTCGATTCTGTACTGCCGTAGAACAGGATAAGGGAATGCCCCGCATACCGAGCGTGGCTGCATTCCAAACTTATTCAACTACTAACACAGCTGTTTGTCCTCATTTCGGCTCGATCTTTTCGCGGCCCCCCTTCGGACTTACACAACTTGCCAAACTGCGAATTGGAAAAACTTTCCCCAATCTCTGTGCTCCCCAAAAATTGATCAACCGCTACAAAACTGATACTAAAGAAGTACACTCGAACATATTTTTAATTTTCAAGATAGAAATGCAACCAGTTCAAGTCTGAAACGCAAGTATAGTTGTTATTAAAATTGTGGAATACATAATTTTTTATAGGATAGTACGACNCCTAGGAGCGGATGCTCACGGGTTTCCGCATTCCAGGATCGCAGTCGATTCTGTACTGCCGTAGAACAGGATAAGGGAATGCCCCGCATACCGAGCGTGGCTGCATTCCAAACTTATTCAACTACTAACACAGCTGTTTGTCCTCATTTCGGCTCGATCTTTTCGCGGCCCCCCTTCGGACTTACACAACTTGCCAAACTGCGAATTGGAAAAACTTTCCCCAATCTCTGTGCTCCCCAAAAATTGATCAACCGCTACAAAACTGATACTAAAGAAGTACACTCGAACATTTTTTTAATTTTCAAGATAGAAATGCAACCAGTTCAAGTCTGAAACGCAAGTATAATTGTTATTAAAATTGTGGAATACATAATTTTTTATAGGATAGTACGATGTCGAAGATATGTATGTATGTACTTGTGGAGCGAATAATCGACTTTCGTAGCCCCGGATACAGGAAGGATGTGGACGAGCCGAAGTAGAACGTGTCGACAGAAGGAACTGGCACGAATTTCGATTACGATGCGATATTGTACATAGTTCTGTGGCACAAGTATGCGAGCACGTAGCCACTTATTCTCACACGCCGTTACCGATCGAATCGCGGCGATGATGCTGGCTCCAAGGTAGATAGTTTACGCGGAAAAAACAGACGGTGCACGAGACGGCGTCAAATAACGTCAGCGTAAAAATTAGAATTACCGAGTAACGTGCGCGTTATTGAAACAAGTGTTCTTTGCCAAATCTGGCGCGCCGCGATAATAAGTCCGGCAAATTGGTGGACGCACTTGTGCGCTCGTTCAGCGATTCACCTCGCTCGCCTCACTTACAACACAATTTTTATCTGTTTCATAAAAAAATTATGTGACGGATCGTCGGAGCCAACGTCTTTGCACGTACGTCGAATGCGTAACAACGTGTTATAAATAGCTTATCCTGGCGAGAATACCTTAGTCAGAAGAAATGTCTTATCTTTATAGCGTGTTGCATAAATTGCTCGCGAAGTAGGCGATAGTTAATTGGTTAATTGTATCAGAATCATCTAATATACTTATCTCGGTAGCATAGAAAATTAGCCGCGTGATCCTAATGATCCTCGCACTGACCGGCTTTTAAAACTAACACACGAATATTTGGTGCGTTGAGGAGCCGGAATCGATCGAGATGACACTGAGAAACTGTCTTTAGAATAGGACACGGATCGCCGGTAGCTGTTAATCGATAACATCGGAATTTTCGTAAAACCGAAACCGGCAAGTGGGCCACTGTCGCGTCTTTTCGACCTACGAAGAGAGGAAGGAAGTTACGCGGAGCGGATACTGTGCCTCGAGCGGCGAACCAGCCCGCGAACTCGACGTTCTGAGGCGTTGGAAAGAACTGGCCAACCAGAAGCCGACGAAACACGAATTCCTGCTGTTCCTTCCTCCTCGCGAGTCCGCTCCGCTGCCTTGCCTTGGCTCAGCTTGCCTCACCTTGCCCTGCCAACGTCATCGTACGCGATCATCGTTGTGGCTCGTCATCTGACTTTGTACCGCGTCTGACGTCATTCAAACAAACTCGTACACCGTCGCCGGCATCGTTTCCAGTTAAAATCTACAGTTTGACGTTTCTACAAAAAACGTGTATTTGAATAATAAACGAGAGAACTTCAAGAGAAGAAGCGAACGTGCAACGGGAAACCGGATAATTCAAAGGATCAATCTAAATTTAAATTAATTTCGTCGCTGGTTCTATAATCATTTATCGATTAAAATGATAAGTTTCGCAGGATGTAAATGTACAAGTGCAAGCTTTCCTTGCACTGATTCTCACCTAAATAGGATATCTGTCAAAAATGCCAAGGGTGCAATACGAGGGCCAATTCCTTTAATTTCTATGTTCAGATTAATTGTTTCATGATCAGGTACCTGAAAGTTTGATTTTTGTGCGGGTGGAAATACAGTGAGATAAAAATTGTAATGCACGTAGGTATAGAACGTCGGACGGAACGTCGAGAATTGCGGGATCTCGTTATCAGTTCGGTTGTGTCCGGCCGCTGGAGAACTTGTACCTCGTGTATCGAGATGTGTCGTGTCAACGTCACGGTCGCCGTCGGCGATGGTATTCCGGTCGACGCGTTGGTAGCACTGCTAGGTCGGTTAACCTGGCCCAGAAACTAAGCCGGAACTACCGGAGGAATCAATGACCTTGGCACGAGTAACGCCAGGACACGCGAGGAAGAAAGTCCCATTCGCATTAGTTTGTTGCGCTGCGGAGTGGAATCGCGAAATTTCACGCTCGCAATTAGGACTAGTTATACTTACTCGCAAATAAGGACGAGTCACTCCTGAGAAATTCAAATCCTGCGACGAAAATGTAATAGATAATAAATTTTATTGTATATATATAATAATAAATTTTGTTGTTTATCACAATCTGCTTATACTTGAAGAAGAGAAGAAAAGTAAATTGGATCAAATGGAACGTAGTATTCACAGGATTTAAAGACTTTAGAATTCAGCATTTAGATAGTTATACGTAAAATAATGAAATGAAATGATTTAGCAAGATGTAGAAGTGAATAATACATTATTTAAATGAAATGTACGATATTCTACAGGAACTAGACCTATTGCGTTTGAACAAAATGTTTCGGCGAAACTTACGAAAACCCCCGTTCTTCGAATTGGCTGAAATTTGGGAAATAAGTTCCTTTTTGATAAACATCATGATTGCGAGAAGAATTTTTGGCGACTCGAAAAAAATTTTTTTACCATTTCAAAGTCATTTCCTATATTACCAACACTGTATTGAATTAATCACCAAAGAGAGTAATCTCTCCTCGGTGTAGCGAGATTCAGTAATAGGAAGGTTCGCGGGCGTGAACGCTAGATGGCGCCACAGGCATCTATTTTAGACGGCCGTGATTCAGGAGAAAATTGCCGGCGTATTCTTAATTCTTAGATAGCAAAACCATGGGAATAGCTCATTATCCGATCGAACAGTCATAATTAGCGTATTATAGAGATATTCGCCAGTTTCTGTGAAAATGCGTGTGAAAGTAGAAATCTTTTATTAAANCTTGAAGAAGAGAAGAAAAGTAAATTGGATCAAATGGAACGTAGTATTCACAGGATTTAAAGACTTTAGAATTCAGCATTTAGATAGTTATACGTAAAATAATGAAATGAAATGATTTAGCAAGATGTAGAAGTAAATAATACATTATTTAAATGAAATGTACGATATTCTACAGGAACTAGCACCTATTGCGTTTGAACAAAATGTTTCGGCGAAACTTACGAAAACCCCCGTTCTTCGAATTGGCTGAAATTTGGGAAATAAGTTCCTTTTTAATAAACATCATGATTGCGAGAAGAATTTTTGGCGACTCGAAAAAAATTTTTTTACCATTTCAAAGTCATTTCCTATATTACCAACACTGTATTGAATTAATTGAATTTGCGTTTGCTTGGAAATTTTCGTATGAGCAAACGCAGCAGGAATGCAGCATTGTTGCAAATGAAACAGTGTCAACTGAATCAATAAGCGACAGAAAANCGCCGTCGGCGATGGTATTCCGGTCGACGCGTTGGTAGCACTGCTAGGTCGGTTAACCTGGCCCAGAAACTAAGCCGGAACTACCGGAGGAATCAATGACCTTGGCACGAGTAACGCCAGGACACGCGAGGAAGAAAGTCCCATTCGCATTAGTTTGTTGCGCTGCGGAGTGGAATCGCGAAATTTCACGCTCGCAATTAGGACTAGTTATACTTACTCGCAAATAAGGACGAGTCACTCCTGAGAAATTCAAATCCTGCGACGAAAATGTAATAGATAATAAATTTTATTGTATATATATAATAATAAATTTTGTTGTTTATCACAATCTGCTTATACTTGAAGAAGAGAAGAAAAGTAAATTGGATCAAATGGAACGTAGTATTCACAGGATTTAAAGACTTTAGAATTCAGCATTTAGATAGTTATACGTAAAATAATGAAATGAAATGATTTAGCAAGATGTAGAAGTGAATAATACATTATTTAAATGAAATGTACGATATTCTACAGGAACTAGACCTATTGCGTTTGAACAAAATGTTTCGGCGAAACTTACGAAAACCCCCGTTCTTCGAATTGGCTGAAATTTGGGAAATAAGTTCCTTTTTGATAAACATCATGATTGCGAGAAGAATTTTTGGCGACTCGAAAAAAATTTTTTTACCATTTCAAAGTCATTTCCTATATTACCAACACTGTATTGAATTAATCACCAAAGAGAGTAATCTCTCCTCGGTGTAGCGAGATTCAGTAATAGGAAGGTTCGCGGGCGTGAACGCTAGATGGCGCCACAGGCATCTATTTTAGACGGCCGTGATTCAGGAGAAAATTGCCGGCGTATTCTTAATTCTTAGATAGCAAAACCATGGGAATAGCTCATTATCCGATCGAACAGTCATAATTAGCGTATTATAGAGATATTCGCCAGTTTCTGTGAAAATGCGTGTGAAAGTAGAAATCTTTTATTAAAGCTTCTACACGTAGGGAATTGATAAAGGTAGAACACCAGCATTACCGACTTTATACTGGCTTTGACATTACTACTGAAAACAGCTGTTAAGCACAATTCTTTTTTATCTCTGCACATTAGTTGATTAATAGTGTGTTGTTGTTTTACTGTCTAACTCCAAACGTAAGGAATAAAGTGTTATTACATGAAGGACTAATGTTATACATCAAGTAATACACATAACTCCGTTTTACAGATGCGTGAAAGGCTTGTCTGTTAAATAGAATCTAAAGCGAGATCGTAAACTAACAACACTAATTGAACAGTTAACATGACGTGGTTTAAGAGCGTAATACAGGCGAGTATCAAGATTTGGACGCCACAAATAATGCCTGTGAGGTTTCGGTATCACGCGGACAAGGTGGCGAAAGGTCCTTTGGTAAGACGTTACGGGTACAAGGATCCCATAGACATGCGAGGGCTTCTACCACGCGGCCTCGATTCGAGGGTAAAAACCATGCCATTATACAAACCGAGGGACGTATGGGCGGAGAAGAGAGCTTTGTTCGGTCAGAACGACTACATCGATATTTTGGGAACTGATAAACTTAATCCAACGAAAATTTCGTATAATGTACCGTCTTGGTTAAGAGGTGTCAAGGGTCAGGAATATCAAGTTTTGCTGAGGAAAGAGAAGATCTGGAGGAAGGGCATATTTCCAATAGCCAGGCCAACCAAATGGAGGGACTTGAAAAAGAGAATTAAATATTTATATAAATTCCTGAATAGAAAGACAAAAACTTTCTCTAGCACCCAATGATGTACTTGTTTGTAATGTAAGAAAATATAGTTAATCTTAATACTTCTTGAATATCCGACTGAGTACTTGTTTCTATCGTTATACTGTAAACCCCTTGGATACGACGAGAATAACGGGACACAAATACCAAAATAGAAAATAACAAATTTATTGATGAATAATCAGTTATTAGATTTAATTGCGATCATGGAATAGAGCGAATACTTTTTCCAGCGCGAATACTTCGTATTGACAAATAATCTATTGTAAAAACACGTTTGATTGCTCGCTTATGTACACACACGCACAGTCAAGCATGATTTCGTTACAGCCACAAGGTACATACATTTCTGGCAAAAAATATGAATATATATATATATATCTTAGTAAGTACAGTTAAGAGAAGGTTTTAAAATGATTAATACAGATCGAACGATCCTTATCTATATGTACAAAGAAAATTGCGAGTATTGTCCATTTTCTTAAAAAAATAGCAATAAATCTTACAGTCGTAAAACTACGATAACTCGTTAAAGATGTTGCAAATTATGTTTAGCATACGTTTCGCGATGGCTGCATGCCCGAATGTATTGATGTGTTTTTAATATTTACATGCATTGTTTCTTGTACCTTTGTAAACAGAGGAAAATACTATTCTTCGTATATGCACAGAATTTTCAGAACCTTTTTTATTGCGATCCGTTTCATCAGTAAAATTATAATACTGTTTAACGTAATAGTAACTTCAGACTTTTTCACGCGAGACGCGAGATTTACGTCAGGCAAGTCACCATCGCGAACGAAACAACACAAACGACTTTTACTCTGTTTAATCTATGTACATAAACGTAATGGCAGTCACTTAAACTTTTAAAATATCAGAAACAGCGGGTTACATCGCTGTGACTATATACTTGAATAAAAATAATGATAGATTTATAAATGATTTTGCAAGAATGACAGTAACGTAGTTTCGTAGTGTTTACTAGCATCCAGACTTCTGAGACTGTGTCTTTCGTTAGGATAAACTTGCAGCTGATATGGTTTCCCAGATTTTACGAGGGCGTTGATCAGTTGGCTCGTGTGGAAAAAGTGTACATTCTCGTCTATGAGTCCGTGAATAATTAACAATCTGTTCTCTTCGTCCGGGAATTTGTCCACGTACGTCAAAACCGATCCAGACATGTATCCGTGAGGATTATTCTGAGGTAAGTCCATATACCGCTCGGTATATCCAGTGTCGTAAAAATTCCACGAAGTGACCGGCGCACCAGCAATGGCTAACTGTAAGATCACATACGCGTATGTACCTTTGCACAAAAGAGAATCGACGAATTCCTTGAAGAACAAAATTACCTTGAATATTTCTGGATACTGTATCAGGCCCATTAGACTCAGATATCCTCCATAGGACCAACCGTGTATCGCCACACGATTTAAATCGATGTAACCAGTAGTCTCTGCTAACCATTTTAGTACTTCGACCTGATCGTCCAATTCGACGGATCCCATTCTATGTTGTAAATGACTTTCGAATATTAAGCCTCTGTGATGCGAGCCACGGGAATCGATTAGTACAACACAATAACCTTGAGCAGCCAACATGTGCATCCTTAAATGCCTCATTCCCTGTGATAAATATGTAGAACGTTTCATTCTCTCTTGCATTGGACTTGACATCATTTCGTCCGTACTCATCGCGAATGCTTACCTTGAACGTGTTCGATACTAATTGCACTTCAGGTCCGCCGTACACGTTCAATATTGTAGGATATTTTACACCGGATTGAAAATTATGAGGTTTAAAGATCATCGAGTAAATCGTATCTCCAGATGATATCTTATGTGTATAAATTTCCGGAGCGAATAATTCTGATTCAGGGACGGATGGCTCTAACAGGTAACCGACGGGAGTCAGAGAAATACTTTCCACTGTCCAGTCCGACTGCGATATTTTAAACACCTGAAAAAGGAAGAGATCGATCGTTATGAAAAGGCGCTACTAACTCGTCTGTATAGATTCATTCATAGAAGAACCATACCTGACAAGTGGGTAGAGTTTTGATAGAACTATAGACGGTCACCAGCATGGTGCACTCTTTATTAAAATATATGCTATTATGACTGTACCCTGGTCTCGTGAGTAATCTTATTTCTAGCGGTCGTCGAAGCGACACAGCGTATACGTGCTGTTCTAATGGACCCTCGCGCAAAGCGCAGAAGTAAACGATCGAGTTAACTTCATCCACCCACAATTTTTTCCCCAATACTTCCCAGTCCCCTTGGGTCAACGCTACTTTCGAAGTGACTCGAGGTTGCAAGAACATACTATCCATTTTATCTAAAGGTTCTTCAACTTCATTGTTCAGACCTGAACAGGAGGAACATTACGTATGCGGATATGCAATCGATTACATTATATTCGTTTGATAGATTACCCGCTATGTTGGACGTTATCAGATAGAGGTGCCTGAAATCGGATTCCTCACTGCCCCAGAGAAACTTCACTTCGGCCGAATCGTCGGACGGTAAAAAGTAGAGGAGATCGTTGACGTTGATCCAGATCGAGCTCTGTTCAGAATATATCACCTGAACGCTCGCCGACGACGGTGTGAAGTGATTTTCCGAATTGTAAACGTTAGGCGGTGGTTCGCAAAAATTATCCACCGACAATAAAACTAACTCGAGCCTTTGCTGCTTCCGGTCTAACAGTTGCACCCAAACACTGCACTCATAAAAAGATATATTGTACAAACGAACGCATCGAAATAAATGCAATAACGCAAAACATTTTACTTACTATTGAGCGTCTGGTGTCCATCCAACCCTCACCATGTATTCCATCCACGGAAACATGACGTGCAACGGATATTGAAGCTCTAAAATTTCGGTATCAACAATTTGCAATGTTTCCGTCAATCGGAATTGCACCATCTTAAGATTACTCCTAGCGTTCGGTGTACCGGCCCTGGGGAATCTGAATTCATCGATTTCCTCGGAATTCAACGTCGAAGGGAAACAAAATATTTTTACATCGCTCTCATCAATTTCTTCATACACTATTCTATAAATACCGTCCTTGGATTTTGGTTGCCACCAATACCCAGTGTACCTAGATAAATTGATCGCGTTGTATAAACCATACAGGTACCAATGCATATTTCACAAACCTTGTAAATTCTTCTTGCATCACGTAAGACGGAGTTCCCGCGGTAAGAGGATCGTTCGCTAAACTTTTACCACCCTTCCTCGCATGAGTTAATCTGACGGAGGAGCCTGTGATGCTGTGGGACAAATATAAATCGCCCGAACACGTGTGAGCAATCAACGCGTTGTTCCATGGACAAATTTGCGGAGATAATTTCGCGCCAGACGTCGACATACGAATCTCAGATGGAAAGAGAGGTCCAGCCTGATGTACAAACGTTTAACGTTATTTGAATCACACAGGTAAATTGAAAATTGGGTAAAAGAAGAAGTACCATAAATCCTGTGTCTATACATTGATAAAGGCTGCTTGCAGCTGGGAAAACCAATTTCCCACTATCTAAATGAATCTNGTCCATCCAACCCTCACCATGTATTCCATCCACGGAAACATGACGTGCAACGGATATTGAAGCTCTAAAATTTCGGTATCAACAATTTGCAATGTTTCCGTCAATCGGAATTGCACCATCTTAAGATTACTCCTAGCGTTCGGTGTACCGGCCCTGGGGAATCTGAATTCATCGATTTCCTCGGAATTCAACGTCGAAGGGAAACAAAATATTTTTACATCGCTCTCATCAATTTCTTCATACACTATTCTATAAATACCGTCCTTGGATTTTGGTTGCCACCAATACCCAGTGTACCTAGATAAATTGATCGCGTTGTATAAACCATACAGGTACCAATGCATATTTCACAAACCTTGTAAATTCTTCTTGCATCACGTAAGACGGAGTTCCCGCGGTAAGAGGATCGTTCGCTAAACTTTTACCACCCTTCCTCGCATGAGTTAATCTGACGGAGGAGCCTGTGATGCTGTGGGACAAATATAAATCGCCCGAACACGTGTGAGCAATCAACGCGTTGTTCCATGGACAAATTTGCGGAGATAATTTCGCGCCAGACGTCGACATACGAATCTCAGATGGAAAAAGAGGTCCAGCCTGATGTACAAACGTTTAACGTTATTTGAATCACACAGGTAAATTGAAAATTGGGTAAAAGAAGAAGTACCATAAATCCTGTGTCTATACATTGATAAAGGCTGCTTGCAGCTGGGAAAACCAATTTCCCACTATCTAAATGAATCTCATAACTAGTAATGCCCCAGGTAGCTAATCTTTTCCTTTCCCACAACAACTGTTCTTCTCTCGACAATCGTTTGGTACTAGAAACCCTGCAAACAAATGTATAGAGAGATAAAATAGCTCTTCTTTCTCTTATTATGAGTTACTCATCGAAGGTTACGTTTGAAAATTTGCTTCTATGATCGGTTGCCAATGAAGACGATATCCGTTAGCGTGGTCAGAATGCGAGATGTCCACATAAAGCAACGTTGTCTCCCATCCGTTACTCGGACTGCTAAGAAAATATATTCTGGTCCTGGAACAGGAGGCATTTTTCATTTGCAGAAAAAGAGAGAAACATAGGTGAAACGTGGTATCTCTGAGTCGAATGGGTAAACCGTGAGTTGTGCAACATTTCTTACCGTCCATCTGGCAAAGATCGAAACGTTATAGATCCGGGCACGGAGCCGACCGATACTCCGGACAATTCCCTCCGCAGATCGCTGACAACGCCTCTCAATTCGGACCAACTTCTATGACTTATCGCGATCTCGGACGGGCTCCGGTCGCCTTCTTCGTTGCAGGTCTCCATATTTTCCCGTTCCCACTTCCGTTTCTGGCAGATCATTTATCGAGAATGCAACACTTCGGTAGGATCATGTCAACGAGCTATCGAGAAACGGTGTCGCGACCCCGTGAATCCGACGAATCCCTCGGTAACCGTGCATACAGCTCTCGTTCACAGGTTATGTTCTACGAACGATCCTCACTTTCACCTTCTCGCCGAGCTTGGCCTCTCCCTTCTGCTCACGGCGAGCCACGACATTAATTTCGAAACGGAATCGTCACCGCGAAACCACGAACAGTCCCGAGGGCCGTGTGCGGCTGCCAAAAATTGTCCGCCGACGACGTATCGCGATTTGGCCGTCGTGACAGTGACAATCCCGTCAAATCCCGCCTGTTGGCAGTCGGAAGTCGGATTGTCACAAAGCTGTTAACACGTGAACCAAGGCGTATACGTATATGTGAGGTATATTTACGTTGTGTCGCGTTTCGAGAGCAGAAGAGATAACGAATCTCTCTCTTCTTTTTCTTCTCCTCCTTTTCTTTTACTTCTCCGCCTCTCTTCCGTCCGCCTCGATCGGAAGTAATGGAACGCGCGGCCGGCCCGTGGTTTTTTTTTCAAACTTTCCCCTCGTCACTCCCTCGCTAGCACCCTTTGAAAACTCGTACCCGTTTTCCCACACTTTTATTCGCAAATACAGCAGGCATATGCGACCGGGATGGAACCACGCGCAGATGCGAATTCTCCAATGTCAGCGACTCTCAACGGGCGGTGCTCGAATGCGGTTTCCGTTCGGAATTGATGGGATACGGAAACAATCGTTTACCGTTCGATAAGTATTAATATATAACTCGGCGTTAACATTTTCATATTAATGACAAAGCGGCGGATTTCCTGTTCGCCGTGGACTTTCCCACCGCGCACTTTGTCTCCGTTTTGAAATGAATTTTTAATGACCGCACGTATATGTGCGCGCATACGAGAGTAGGTATGTGTGCCACGCACGACGCGGCGAATAATATTATTTCTGCTATCTTACAGGCGAAATTTTCGCAATTCCTCTCGACCCGAATTACGGTCCCAGCGATCCCGTATATTTCGCCGTGAAATATTCAGCGTCGCCCCCTTTTTCCGAGGCCCCCGTTTCATTCGTTACACTTACGCATCTTTAAATAATTCCCTCGGCCTCGGAAACTGCTTCGCTTTCAACTTCGATCGCGTTCCCCGATCGTGAAAATGTTCGCGAGACGGACGGACAAGCGAAGAGCGGACAATCGTTCACGTAAAGGCGGCCAGAACTGTCAGGATCTCTTATTCGCACGTCGAAACTTCCCAACAGGTTACTTAGCCGTGTCTCTTGTCGACGAATTGCTCAATATATTTACGGTATTCACTGAAATCGTTCGATTGCAGGAACCTGAGGATGTCGTTAGGCCACTTGAGGGTACCGAGGTGTTTCGTGAGGTATCCGTACACGCGCGACGACGTGATTAAAAAGTTCGATTTCTTTACCGTGAAAAAGATCAAGCAGAACTGGTCGGTAAGACTAACTCGCTAAACAATCGGCTCGTTCGATAACGATCGCGGTAACTATTTAAGTTTCGGCCATGTATATTCAAACGAAACCGGCCAATTTGCATGGCCGACAGTATGTAAGTCCGCATCACGCATACATAATGCATCGACGAATAATGCGAATAATTGAATGATCCGGCCGAGATTTGATAGGTCGAGGCTGACGGAATCACGGCCACGCAACGCCGCGACCAAAGTTTGTATATGTATTTCGGCTACGAACTTCGATTCTCTTATTGCGGACGTGCGTTCGACTGAAATTCAAGTTCCGAACGCGGCGCGCGTTGCCCCGTTCCGCTCGACCCGTTAAAAGCACCCGTAAATATGAGATGCATCGATTTAAATATTTAAGCGGAGAACGGCGTACGGGCTCGCGATCAATTAGACGCAATAAGCGGCGGGAGGAGGAATCATTTAATTTTCATTCTATTATCTACCCAGGGCTGGCAGCATTTTCATTGCCGGGGAGGACGTCTTCTAATATGTAGTAAAAGTTCCGCGCGACGTTTTACGCGCCGGGGCGCCGGAGGAATAACCATGAAAAAACAGAGTGGCCGACCAGCCGAGCAACCTAAACGCATCAAAGATTTAGGCTCCATATCTCTTTACCCCGTCACTCGTCTCTCTCCTCCGAGCTGCTGGTTCTTCCGGCCGCGCGCATAGAGTGTGTGTGTCTCTTGCACTATACCCTGCCCTCTCTTCACCGCGTCTCGCCATCGACTCTCCGCCGAACAAGTGAACTATTTATTAGCAGTCTGAAGGAAGATACTGCGAATGTGCATTTCGGCCGAGCAGAAAGGGCGCGCGTCTAGATCTTTTGAATGTTTTAAAAATACCGAGCCGCACACCTGGCGAACATCGCCAACGGAACGAGCACTCGGCCGCGTCGATACGTCCGCGGGTTTTAAAAAACATTTAGTGCATCCCGCGGTTTATGCATATTCACGGGGCCGGAATCGTGGAAAGGGCGACGATTCGATTTCATTTCCCTGATCCCGTTTCATCCCTGTTCTTCTCGGCTCGTATACCGGACGTTCCGGGGGGTGGAAAAGTGATAAAGAAGTCCTCGGAAAGCTCTTTAGACCGACGCGACGTTCGCGGAATATTAGATGCCGGTCCGCGACGAGCCGCCGGGGAATCCGCGATCTACGGCCCGGATCCGGCGTTAAACGATCGATGAATCATGCGCGAAACGAAGAGAGGCGGGCGGGGGTGGTTAACCATCCTTGCGAATTGCTCCACTTCTCTCGTAAGCCATAGCGTTCGGCAGATGCGGGCTACTTACGGCCACTGATCCGTTCGAGTAATGCAATTTTATGCCTAGCTAAAACGACGATGAACCGGGATAAAAATAGCGACGCCGATAGTATCTAAACTCTAGTGATACTATAAGAAGTGATCGGCAAACGGCATCGTCGCTGCTGATTGGCCATCGTTAAGTTATCACCAGAATGTTTCAAAACCGGAAATAGACAGAGAAAGAAAAAGTATAGATTTAGTGAGACAGAAAGAAGAATAAAAATTTAATCGCCANGGGAAAGAAAAAGTATAGATTTAGTGAGACAGAAAGTAGAATAATAATTTAACAGCCGAGAGGCGCACTTCAGCTTTTGAAACAATATGGTTGCTCGCTTGCCTAGTGATTCTATAAGGTTGCCGATCACTATTCAGGCTAGACGCGATCGGATCGGTCGTTCGAAATCGTTCGTAGAAATTTTTACTTACCTTTGATCGTAATTCGAGCAGCAGCTGCCTTGTTACCTTGTAGTTAAAGAAAAAGGTGAAAGGGAAATAATTCACCGTCGAGAGGCGCACTTCCGCTTTTGAAACAGTATGGTTGCTCGTTTGCCTAGTGATTCTATACGTTTGCCGATCACTGCTTATCACTATTAAACTCAGGCTAGACGCGATCGGATCGGTCGTTCGAAATCGTCAAGAATCTCTTAGAAATTTTTACTTACCTCTGATCGTAATTCGAGCGGCAGCTGCCTCGTTACCTCGTACGAAAGAAAAAGCGGAAGGGAAATAATTTTCTTCTCGTTCAGAAGGAAGGGGGTTCCTCTTATTTTCTCATAACTTCTCGTCGCGACGCACTCACGCACACGCGCTCTTAGGCACGTGTTGCATCGATCATACCAATATCGATTTCGACCTGTGTCTCAATTACAAGATATGAAATACATATAGGATATATAACGTTTCCCCCGTATAATATATCCATTTTCTGGCTATCGTTCGACGTGCTCTCGGGGTTGGGACTAGGGGATGGAATACGGGATACACGTTATATAGATATACAAACGGACGGGGGAGGAGGGGCGGTACGTTCGAAGCGTGGCACGGAGGATGCGTGTAAATGTCCTCCTCATCCCCGGCTCGCATCTTCTCCGGAAAAATATGCCCAGCTGTCTCCCCGTATCGCCTCTCTCCGTGTTGTTGCGATATTACGCGATGAACTAGGAACAGGGTACATAAAAGTGGAAGGTATAAATGGACGAGAGTGACTCGCGCTATCGAATGACGAGCTCCTTCGATCGACGCACACCCTCGATCCCGTCTCCTCTTCNCTCTCTCTTTCGTTCTTGTTTTATCACAGAAAATTCCTACCGAAAGAGGCGGCCGACCTCGACGCTCGCGAATTCGTTCGGCGAACGCCACGCGATACGCTCGTCTTTGGAAATTCGTTGCAGAGACACGCGCGCTCCTCGAGGCGCGCGCGTTCTCCTTTCCTTGTTTCTACGGGTTCATTATATATACCAGCGGCCACGTTCTCGACCAAATTAAGTATAAGTGAGTAAGTAAGTAAGTAAGTAAGTATATACGTATACATAAACGTCTCTCTACTTAGACTCTAAAACATTATCCATTACGTCAGCTGCAACTAGACTAAAAAGAGTATGTAAGTTGTTTCAAGTATTAAAAGGACTGCTACTGTCTACGATGCGGCAAGAAAGTTAATCGAACAAGGGTTACTCGTATCGTGAGAAATGAAAGGAAACGTGTTCGTTTCGGCACACGCGCGTCCACGGATCAACGACGTCCTTTGCTTTTGTTAAGCGTATCCCACGTCGAGGAAAAAGGAACTCTTCTTGTTTGTATTTCTGGTATTCATACGATCCGAATTTACATATAAGATCACCTTAAACGTTTAAGTCTCTGTACAAGACGAGGACTAGAAATATTGAATAAGGATAGCAAACGTTTAAGACGATCTTAAAAATAATAAGGATNACCGTCTCGGCTTCGATCGAGGCGATTTTAACGCGCGTGGAATCGATCGCTTGGGTTTCGTAATCAATTTTCAGTGGTAAGCGGCGGCTATCGGGTATCACCGCGGGATAGTCGTTGATATTTATCGGGGTCCAAGATCCGGAGGGGCGGCGGTGAAATTTCCGAGGCGGTTTTTCTTCCTCTCCCCCCGGTGCGGCCGCAATTTAACCGACAGGGGCGTACATAACGCGTGCCCTTGGGGGGTCCCAATATCGATTTTCCCGCGGCTCGTTTCTTTCTCCGCCGCCCACGCCGCCGTGGCCTCTCTCCCTCGGACCTCTAGTAAACCAACGACGTGCTCGGAAAACCTCTTACCGCGTCATTCGTTGTTTCCCGAGCTGTCTCTCCTGAAATTCTCATCGGGTGCGGGATACGAACCTCGCGGGGGAAGCTCGTTCGTTCTTCCCTAAGTCCGCTCGCTCGATGGAGGGATGAAAAGAAGGAATCGTAGTTTTCAATTTGCGTGTGTATAATTAGAGCGAATAATCGTGGCGATGGTGACGAAATTAATTTGATGACACAGTAATATAGTGGTAACAGAGACAGTGACAAAAATAAATATAATATATATAACTGTACAAATGATTTTGTACCGTTCGCAAATAAATAGTTGATAACGCTCCGTTTTCGTCGTGCCGTTGTGTTGTAGTATCCGGTCGCGTGTTCATCCCGTGGGAGACGGCCAGCCCTGTCACGGCATTCTCCCCCTCGCCCTTCTTCTTTTCCTTCTTCTCCTCCGTCCTCCTCCTCCTCCTCCTCCTCCTTCTTTCGGAAAAGGCGTGCCGCCCTCGGGGAGGCTGCCAGTCTTTCTCTTCAATTTGTAACTTTCAAAACGTAACTCGCCGGCTCCGCGATATACTACGTACGTACGTACCGCGAGAGATTCTAAATTCCTAACTAGAAGTCGAGACTAGACTAAAGGACTAGGATCGAAAACCTGTTCCCTTCGAACGAGCAACGATATCGACGATCGACGCGCGTTCTCGTTGCCTCTTCACGGTTCTACCTCGTCCCAAAGTTCGTTCGTCGTGTCCATGATGTAAAGACAGTGTGCCAAGTCACCTCCAATTTTAATGTCTACTGTTAAAAATTTTTCATTTGATTTGACGAAGAAATGCATGAAGCAATCTCATGGAAATCTCATGAAGCAAATTCATGTATTCTTTTATTAAGTTTAATGAAAAATTTTATTAAAGATTCATTGCGGAACACTAATTTTCTTGATTGGTACATTAAATTTTCTTCAAAATTCATTAAATATTGTCAGAGTTGATTAAATTTTGTTGAAAATTTATTAATTTTATGATAAATTTGCATTAATGTGTTTAATATACGAAAAACTTAAATTTAATTGAAAAGTGCATTAAATTCAATGATATTTTTAACAGTATACTTCCCAATTTTCGCCATATTAAATTATGATTTATTTCCGTAGTTTATTCACATTGAGAAATGATTCGGCTCAAAGTATTTTATAAATTCGTTCGTAGTCTTTCTTACACTCGTACATGAATCCGATTGGTTAAAAACTCAATATGGGCGTTATTGGGAAGTGCTGGGCTTGAAGAATAAGCAAGAACACACTTTTTATCTTTACATCGTGAGATCGTATCGCAGGAAACCGGTACGCCTGTCGACGATATCGTCGTTCGGTCCGGGCTTTCCGGTTCTTTTCGTACACTTACGATAATGCACACTCGTGGTATGTACAGTTTCTTTTTGTACTCGATTAAAACATACAAAAGCTTTAACGCAGCGTGAACCACGGCCCTCACACGCGTCGTACGATGTACAATCGTTTCGGATTCGGCAGACGCCTACTACCTACGTCCGTCATCATCCCGTGCCGTTTTCCGACTCGTCGCCGTTGAGGTATAATTTCCATAAATCCCTATCGTAATCGTAACAAAATAACGTCTTGCGATTGGTCGTACGTGGATAAAATCCGTCCTCTTCCTCTTCGTTCTCTCGCGCCGCGAGACCGAGAGACTCGCGATCTCCGATTATTACTTCCTGCAAAATGTCGATTTTCGTTCGTTCGTTCGTTCTTGGTAGCAATCGTTGAGCCACCGACGCGGTTACAAAATCTTCGGAACCGCCTCGCTACCGTCAACTAATCGTATTTTTTATATAGAGCATGGAAATATATATATGTATATATATATATAGCGAGCGCGTTGACTCGCGGAATGTTTCGTTTCCCTCGAAGTTAGCTCGCACGCTCCGGAATCGTTAATTAGAAATTATCCCTATCCTAAGTGCAATGCTTATTCCTTTAACTCTAACCGTGACTAACTCGCTTCAGCTACGCGCTAGCCCTCGTATAAAATAGGCCACATCGTTGTTGAGCTTCGGATCACCGCGCGACGCCGGGAGATCGGCCGCGTCTTCGATCGCGAAATTCCTCTCCCTCTCTCTCTCTCTTTCGTTCTTGTTTTATCACAGAAAATTCCTACCGAAAGAGGCGGCCGACCTCGACGCTCGCGAATTCGTTCGGCGAACGCCACGCGATACGCTCGTCTTTGGAAATTCGTTGCAGAGACACGCGCGCTCCTCGAGGCGCGCGCGTTCTCCTTTCCTTGTTTCTACGGGTTCATTATATATACCAGCGGCCACGTTCTCGACCAAATTAAGTATAAGTGAGTAAGTAAGTAAGTAAGTAAGTATATACGTATACATAAACGTCTCTCTACTTAGACTCTAAAACATTATCCATTACGTCAGCTGCAACTAGACTAAAAAGAGTATGTAAGTTGTTTCAAGTATTAAAAGGACTGCTACTGTCTACGATGCGGCAAGAAAGTTAATCGAACAAGGGTTACTCGTATCGTGAGAAATGAAAGAAAACGTGTTCGTTTCGGCACACGCGCGTCCACGGATCAACGACGTCCTTTGCTTTTGTTAAGCGTATCCCACGTCGAGGAAAAAGGAACTCTTCTCGTTTGTATTTCCGGTATTCATACGATCCGAATTTACATATAAGATCGCCTTAAACGTTTAAGTCTCTGTACAAGACGAGGACTAGAAATATTGAATAAGGATAGCAAACGTTTAAGACGATCTTAAAAATAATAAGGACTATGAATGTTTATATTTGTCTTTGGATTCGACGGTGCGCTCCGTGAACGCGCGGGTCTTCTCACAAGATCGTTTCTATCGGATCAATATACAAAAGTTGTTTAATCTAAATTTCGTTCGTTCACCGACCCGCGAGAGACTCGCCGATACACGGTCGGTGATCGAACAAAGAAAAAAATCCTCTAAGTCTTAACTCTTCTTTTACGATAATAACTACTCTTGCACCAATCACCAAACACCAAAGTCCCCGTCGGAAAAAGTTTCCGTACTGTCTGCTCGTCGTAGGTCGTAGACACTCGATTCGAGTGAAACGTGTTACCCGAACAATAAGCTACTGGTTCGTGATCGAGAAACAAAGTAAATACCCAAACGTTAAAATCGATATTACGTCCTAACGCCGCGTTACGCACACACGTCGTCATTTAACTCTATTTCGCGCAGCTGCCAGAGGGATAAAGAGCTTTCGCTATGCAAAAAAATAATTATCCCTCTTTTTGTTTTTTGTTTTTTTTTTATTGTCACTCACCTTTGACCGCTCATTCCCCTCGTCGCCTGAACCCTACCGTTTCGTAAAGAACAGTCGTCTCTAATTATGATAATATCATGAGTATAAGCCCTACACGAATCGAGCTCTGTGAAGAATCCCCAACTGCAAATTTTTATGAAAATTAAATTCCATTCGTTTGTTCATCATTTATCCAGATTTGTCCAACAAAAAAATATTTTCGAAAGGTGTACAGAAAAAAATATTAGTCGGTCAAATGAAAATACTTGTTGGATATTAATAGTCTTGCGCATCTTGACGTCAATAATTAATTAGAAAATTGAAGAAAATTATCTGTACTCAAGCGCATCGCTGCAATTCTTTCAAATAAATTTTTTCTGAGAGGTGGACAAACGAAAATTTTGATTAGGCTAACTTGGACAAATTGCGGACAGTCATAGCTTAACAAAAAAATTTAAGAAAATCTATGTAGTAGTGCTGACGAGAAATCGTTGATTTTTTTATATAACTTTTTTACGAGGGGTGAACAAATGAAAATTTTGGTTCGACTAACGTGGACAAATTGCGGACAGTCATAGCTTAAAATAAAAAAATTTAAGAGAATCCATATAGTGGTACTGACAAAAAATCGTTCGTTTTTGGTATAACTTTTTTACGAGTGGTGAACAAATGAAAATTTTAGTTGGACTAACGTGGACAAATTGCGGACAGTCATAGCTTAAAGTAAAAAAATTTAAGAAAATCCATATAGTGGTACTGACAAAAAATCGTTCGTTTTCATAACTTTTTTACGAGGGGTGAACAAATGAAAATTTTGGTCGGACGAACCTGAACAAATGGTAGACAAACGAATGAAATTTGATTTTTGTAAAAATTTGCAGTTGGGGCCATCAACTTCACAGAACTCACGAATCGCAAGTTAATGTACACGCAGTTGTTCATGCTTCGTTCAAGTTACAGTTTGGATCGTCTGAAAACGTTACGAAGAAACGACCAAGGTACGGGGGGGTGGGTTTTGGGTTGTGGGAGCCGGGTTATCGGGAGAAAACCATGTAGCTACAGATGCGCACTACTGGCCATTCGACGATAGGGAGTAGAGACGCGGTCACACACCTGTTCTCGAACCGATGAAAATTCGAGAGCCGTTGACGCGGTCGCGTCTCGAAACACGGCCAGCAGCGCAAACAGGGGGCCAATTAACTACTACAAAAAGTTTACCAATATGGATCTATGTATATATATATGTATATATNCCGTTGACGCGGTCGCGTCTCGAAACACGGCCAGCAGCGCAAACAGGGGGGCCAATTAACTACTACAAAAAGTTTACCAATATGGATATATACGTTGTATGTACACGCGCGCGCGAGCGCGCGCGCCCGCTCATCGACAAATCGATAATTGCAACGTGGTGCTTTATTTTACGTTACACTACACATATAACCACATATTTATTTAACGGGAATGTAGAGTACAGACAAGGGGGTAGTAGTATTCGGTCCTTTCGACTCTCCGTTACATCTCTCTTTCATCGGTCAACCTTGTATGCACGAGTCACACGCGTCGAGCCGAGGAGGTGTTCTCGCGTTTTAGGAAATTCGATTCGCGGCCGATCGCGGTGTAGTAGTTGGGGAATGGAAATAATATAGATATCATCAAGCGATGTTAGCGTGGAATAAGAGTGTTTTTAATGTCTTCAACAACAACAGGTACAGTAACCAGTTTACCTGTAGTAAATACCTCGATAATTATTTCTTTCGACATCCCTTTCCCTGTCGCTCGATCCATTCTCACCCTCGCATTCGATAAACGACGCACTCCGACGCACAGCCGTATCTTTCTCCCTTTCTCACTCTCTCTCTCTCTCGCTCTCGCTCGTTCTCTCTTTTTCGCACAGTGTCACCGTCCATGCCTCTTCTATTTCGCTGCGATCAACACTACTAATTAACCGATCCTCGCTTATTACTGTCTCGATTTATCGCTCGCCCATTAAACCGGGTAACTTGATTAGATGGGCTCGCGCTACGCTCGTCTTACTATTCTCGTCTATCTAGCTAGTCGACTATAAGTACTACGGTTGTGTTCGTTCGCGGTGTCCGGGTAAACTTACTCTCTGAGCTTTAGATTTCGTCGTCTTTCCAATGAACGCGCGCGCGCGCGCGCGCCGTCGACCTAAGTATCTCGTACGGAATAATAATATCGCGTGTCGCAAAAGCGCGATCGGGGAAGCAAGAATCAACCAACGGGAACAACAAGCTCTTCCGAAGCCAGCGAGGCTTCCGAGTCGCTGACTGAGAAGCCGACTCGCGGAATGAAAGACGATTCGACGCGCTAATCTATCGCTACTTTACGCGGCAGCTCTAGCTCTGATGCAACTCATGGATAGAGGATGACGCGAAACGTTATTATTGCTTGGAACTATGTTCGATGGCCGATGATAAGAAAACGTTGAACGCCGCGAAATGCCTGTCTAACCTAACGATCGTTGCTATCGGCTACGCGCTAAACGAGAGAAAAGGGGAACCTAGTCGTTTCTAGCTTTCGAATCGCGATCGACGAAACGGGACTTATGTTCGAACTATGCCACGTGATGGAAAGAAAGAGGTTTGCTCTCGAACCAGTTTTGACGTCTACTGCGGCTTCCCAATTTTTGCCATATTAAAATATAGTTTATTTCAGACGCGGTTTATTTATATTGAGAAATGTGTGATTCGGTTCAAAGAAAAAATAAAATGTCAGGTTGTTCAGTAAGATTTTGCAAAAATTGGAATGGTAACACAAGAAATGGCATGTGGAAGATTGTTTTCAGCTCATAGTTCTTCTTTCTTTCATTTATATTACCGTAACTTTGATTTCAACAACGATATTAAATTCTTGTATAATCATGTATCTTTAAAAAATTAAGAAGATTCTCAATTTGATGAATGAACTTGATTTCAACAATGATATTAAATTCTTCTATAATCATGTATCTTTAAAAAATTAAGAAGATTTTTAATTTGATGAATGAACTTGATTTCAACAACGATATTAAATTCTTCTATAATCATGTATCTTTAAAAAATTACGAAGGTTCTTAAATTAAAAAGATTTTTTTTGCGCTCAACTGCATTCAGATATCCCACATAAATCTGATTAGAAACCCAATACGAGCATTTTTGGGAAGTGTTTTCTATCTGATCTGAAAAGATTCGCGAGAGCAGACCTTTTATCTTTGCATCACGGTCTGCCCCTACTTTGTACACTCGCGAGCTATGTACGCGTGTCCACCGAGAAGCGGTGTAAAAAATCGAGTCTCTTTACTAGCCGATTGCGCTATCCTCTAGTCAAACGAAATCGATAACCGTCTGTACCGCGATCAACGATCAGAACGCTGAAGAACTCTGACTCCTGCGCCTACCCTCGCGTTTCTAACAACGTTCGTATCTCGATTAGATTAAAAAAATATATGTACTTATACGGAATATCGCGTGCGCGATTTTTAACACCTATATCGGATTACGGCTGACAAACTCTAGGCGACTTTTAGGTAATGGTCGTTATTTAGAATTTCGAACGAACCTGAAACATCTTATTTTCTTTTTTTTTTTTTATTACTCCCTCGCCGGAGGTCGCCCGGCGAAGTCTAATCGCTTCTAAATTTCGTATCGTTATAGTTTATCAAAATCCGGCGCGTATGTACAAAAAGTAACGTCGATCGCGGTCCCGTGAGAGACGATTCGTCGGCATGCTTATTCCGACGCCGAAAGAAAGTCTCTCGAGTCTCATTTTCAGCCGAATCGTCGAGGTTTAACGAGCGATTTTCGCCTTCTTTCTTTTTTTTTTTTTTTGTTTTGCACTTTAGCCCACGCGCTTCGTTCGCAGCTTTTAGAGCGTAAAATCGCGACACAAAAACCGAACTTTTACATCGATTCGACGGAGAAAACGCGATCCCAGGGCTTCGCGAAAGAACGGTCCGCGGAACGTAAAAATCCTCGCGAAAAGTTAGGAGAAGAAATAAATAAGAATTGGTCCTTGATCAGGATCGAAACGAAAGGGAAACGATCGACGAATAATTGACCACCTCGACGTAAACGACGAACGCGTCCGTATTGTTGAAACGCAGCCGAGACTAGCATCGACTCCTGGCTTCCTCGTCGAATCGCGATAAACGTTTGTTAAAAATCGTTCTTCGCCCTCGAATATTAAGTCGGCTGTTCGTGAAATGCATTACCCGTTATACATATACGCATATTTGTACATATATATAGATATTTATATTTTTATAATTTATCCGTTTGCTCGTGTATAATATACGTATATATATCTATATATTTATATGTATATATGTAGTGGAAGAACAAGACGCCGACACGCATCTGTCGGCCTTAAAAAAGCGCTACGAAAAACGCGCGGGTCCCATTTCGAAAGTGTGCCTCGAAAAGTGAATCTGAAAAGGAAAGGGGGGAGGAAAATACTCGCTTCCGCGCGCTCTGTCCCCGCGAGAGCAAAAAGTGCGCCGAACTGTTTCCGTCAAAGAAACGCGTGTCGGGCCCTCGAGGCAACAACCGCGTCGCTCCCGACGACGCGTCGAACAACCGAAAAATGTCCCTCCGCGGTTTCCGCGTACGAGCGCGAGCACGCACCGACCATGAAACCGATTTTTTTCATCTCCGCTCGATCCGAGACGACGGCGAGCGATGGCAGTGGCGATGATCGTTGCCGAGCGATTTACAAAGGTAAAAAACTCGTTCCTCGAATCACGCGCACGCTACTATTTAAGGTAAGGCCTCGCTTTGCCTCTGTCCGGCACGACCGTCGCGTATCGTCGCGCGATTCCGCGCGGGACGTTCTCTCGCTCGATGAAACGCGCACGCGAGGAGGAGTACGTATGTACGTACGTATGTATGTATGCCCATTAAGGATTTGGGTCCGGGCGCTTCGAGCTGCGCGCGAACACGAGATTAATCGTTCAGAGGAAACGTGTCGGTATGTAATAGTATTTGTATGTACAAAATCGTTGCACATGCACCGTTCCCGCTCGCCGGGCCCTTTTACCGGCCGCCGACGACGACGACTACACGAATGCGACGTTCTGCCATCGAATTATGCCGGACACAGAAATTATGTCGTCTCTCGATCCGAGAACGAGTCCGACAACTGTGTATTTAGATAGAAAATTTGTAAAACGGAAGCGGGGGGCGATAGTTATACGCGCGGATTCGTTCGGGACTCGTTCTCGATCGAGCGAGGCTCCGGAATTAATTCGTGAAATCAAGGAAGGAAAATTATAATGTATCTCGTTTTTACGCATGTCGCAACTACGCCTACGCCGTCGATGGGTTTTTAGCTTGGTTAACGACTAGCAACATTTACTAGGTGTATTACGATGAATGCGTGTGGGTAGAAATGGATGTCGGGCTCCGGCTCGGTATACAAGCGCCGGAGAGAGATTCGTCGGGTTCGACGGTAAATAATGCTCGCAACTAATACGCTAAATCTCGCAACGACTACCGCGTCTACGTGAAACGTCTACGGTTAAATGATGCGAACTCCTGTGTGATACTCAATACGTGTGCACACGTCTATTCAAGCGGACCGAGCCGAGAATCTTGGCGCCCGGGGATGCCCGTAAGTCCCAGGATTTTCGCGTCGGTCCGTATATACACGCATAGTACATAAAGAATGATAGAGATAAAAAATAGTGTCTTACCTGGTTCTTAGCCGCCGTGAATGCCGCGCAACGTCGATTCGAATCCGTAAAAGCGGTTCTCTGTCTTTCGTTCTCTCTCGCACCCGGCCACATTCTCTCTCTCTCTCTCTTTCTCTTTCTCTGACCATCGACACTCGACTACTGCTTTTTTTTTTTTTACGCGTCTAAATCGTTCCTGGTTATTACTCTCCCCTCTTCGACTCTCTCTCTCTTTTTTTNTTTTTTTTTTTTTACGCGTCTAAATCGTTCCTGGTTATTATTCTCCCCTCTTCGACTCTCTCTCTTCTCGTCGTAGATTTCCTTTTGTTCGAGTTTCACGGTGACGGGGGAAAAATTGTGGTAAGGAGCTTCGGCAACGGAGATCGGATTAAGGCACTCGGGTCTCTGTCGAATCGATGATCGTGTAAAACGGCGAAGGAGAAGTGAAAGGAGCCGAGCCGTTCTCCCTCGGCTAATTAGGTGGACCGCGGATCGATGGAACTGACCTTCGATACGCGCGGATCGCCACAGCCGCCCGATATGTTTTCGCGCGTGTCGGATATGTGCTCGCGAGACGCGGCTCGAGAGTATCGGTGGTGTGAGAACGTCCGTAGTACTCGTTCACCGACAATTGGTCCGTCAAGTACTTTGACATCGTCCGCCGGCTTTCACGGGGAGAGAAACGCTTTCATCGATCCGCCGATCTCGTCCCGACGATGAAAACTCCGCCGCCGCGGCGCGACGTATTACAGTTACAGGTTTCTTCTTTTTTTTAGTTACGGGTACAAAGTGACTTTTCTACGATCTAAGTAAACTCGACGACGATATGTACATACGCTGAACCCGGGCTCGGTTCGAAGGCAAAAGTTTCTCCGCGCCGATTAGACCTTCAACATCTCTAGGCCAGTTCCGTTCGACCCGTCGAAACGACGCTCGGATCTAGCAGGTGTTCCCCCGTACGCTCGAATGAACCTTCTTTCTCTCCCGGTCCCGGTCCCCTCGCCCCGAGGGTTCGATCGAATCTCGGTCGAGCGCACGGATCGAAAGGGACGCTCTGGTGACCGGTTCGTTCGCTTCGAAATCGGTTTAATGGAACACGTTCGACTTGCTCGCGGTTTGAACACCGACTTCCGTTTACTCGACGAAAAACCGTCGCCCTCCGTTCTTCAACGACGGACCTTAGAGCATATTCTACCGGTATAGCTCGTAAACGGAGGAGTATGTTTCTGCTGCTAGAGAGAAAGCAATACGATGTATATCTTTCTTTCTTGCGTGTCAGTCGCACTTTTTAAACATAGAAAGCTACCCTTAGGANAGCATATTCTACCGGTATAGCTCGTAAACGGAGGAGTATGTTTCTGCTGCGAGAGAGAAAGCAATACGATGTATATCTTTCTTTCTTGCGTGTCAGTCGCACTTTTTAGACATAGAAGGCTACCCTTGAGGCAGTATATGCTCTAAGGAGGGCGACGGGGTGGGTGAATCGCGCGGTACGACGAGGTGGACCCGCACTCGGGGAAGTCTCCTCTCGGGAAGCAACTGTGTGTTCACATCGAATTTATTCTATTATAAAAGTTTTACTCTTACTTGCTGGTTAGAGTGCGCCAGGAATGGTCTAGCTAAGATGCATGCGTTACAACAAATCCGCTGGCTATCTGAAACCGCTCAAAAAGCAAACATGGAATATAAACGGGGACAGGAGGGATGGGAGGGTTGAAAAAAATGTCGGCTACGGTCGACGCGTATCGGCGACACGCCGCCCTTTGATCGAATCGGAGGCCCCGACGTCTCGCTTTGATTCCGACGGGATATCGATAATTGAACACACCGGGGCGGTCCCGCGCGAGGACGCGCGTACGAAGATAGGGAAACAAAACGTCGAACGCGGGGAAGAACCGCCGGGCGAGAGAGCAAAGGGCAATGCGACGCGTTTCCGACCAACCAGGAAGCGGCGCGAAACGAGTGCCCAGCGGGTTACCGAGACTAATTACGGCTTAATATTAATTAACCAATTAGCTATGCGGCCGCGGGGCACTTCGCCTCGGGCATCGACGGTTGACCGTCGACGGTCGTCGCGGCGACCTTCCGAGCTGCCGACCGAAACGGGGAACGGATGCCGAAAAGGTGAAAAGAAAATTAGTCGTACTAGAAAAAAAAAAAAAAGAAATGAAAAATAAACGGTCGAGTCTAATGATTGTACGGGTAGAATCGAGTAGAGACGCGGAGGACAGACAAAGAGGGTGACTAGGCGACAGGACANATGGGAGGGTTGAAAAAAATGTCGGCTACGGTCGACGCGTATCGGCGACACGCCGCCCTTTGATCGAATCGGAGCCCCCGACGGTCTCGCTTTGATTCCGACGCGATATCGATAATTGAACACGCCGGGGCGGTCCCGCGCGAGGACGCGCGGACAAAGATAGGGAAACAAAACGTCGAACGCGGGGAAAGACCGCCGGGCGAGAGAGCAAAGGGCAATGCGACGCGTTTCCGACCAACCAGGAAGCGGCGCGAAACGAGTGCCCAGCGGGTTACCGAGACTAATTACGGCTTAATATTAATTAACCAATTAGCTATGCGGCCGCGGGGCACTTCGCCTCGGGCATCGACGGTTGACCGTCGACGGTCGTCGCGGCGACCTTCCGAGCTGCCGACCGAAACGGGGAACGGATGCCGAAAAGGTGAAAAGAAAATTAGTCGTACTAGAAAAAAAAAAAAAAAGAAATGAGAAATGAACGGTCGAGTCTAATGATTGTACGGGTAGAATCGAGTAGAGACGCGGAGGACAGACACAGGGGGTGAGTAGGCGACAGGACAAAGTAGGTACATAGCACCAAAAAACAATAAGGAAAAAATACATGTATAAGTATTACTTCCGACAGACAGGTGGAACAAAAATGATACTCGGTTAGGCAAGATACACAGATACACTATAATACCTACGTAATATACGGTTGAAGAAGGGGGAGCAACAGAGGACGAGGGGGTATGTCTTACACACAATACAGGTTAGCTACAAGTTTGAAACGAACTACTTTATTGGCAACTCATCTAGGCGTAGTAACTAAATTAATTATCTGTCATTCTTGTCGTTCATTCGCGTTCGCCGCCCTGCGTACTCCTGCTGTCATCGATATATGTATATATATATATATATGTATATATATGTACGGTACAGTGCCGCGGGTCCTCGATCCCGTCGAGATCGAGAATCGCCGAATTTATTGCGCGTATTTCTTCTATTTCCTATCGCTCGCGGAGAACGCTCGCGTCTCGTTGCACGCACATATGGCACGACGAATTAGCGAAAACCGGGGGGGTGAAAAACTAGACGATGAATTAAGGAGACGAAGACGAAAAGAGAAAAAGAAATGAAGAAATGAGCTCGGAGAGGGATGAGGGGGATGAAGTTTGGGCAACGGCAACGAGAATGAGAGCGCGTTCGTTTTTCGAGTTCACCAATTCGTCTCCGAACACTGTCGAATCGATCGGTAATCGCACGGGACTGCTATGGAACGGCACCTAATAGTTAACGCAGGGTTACTTGCAGAGTAGAACAATCGACGATCGCGCTCGTTAATGATACCGATACTAAAAACGTTAATAATGGCAGTAGTAGCAGCAATGACGATGACGATGACAACGACGACGACGATGATTATGATGATTATGATGATGATGATGATCAGGACGACGGCGACGTACTACGAGGCGCGGGATATCGGATTCCCGTAAACAGGAGTCGTATGTAAGCGTGTGGAGCGTGGGACGCGGATGGACAGAGGATTATGCATTGTTTTCTATCTTCGTCTCTTTTCATCCAGTCTCTCTCTCTCTCTCTCTCTGTCTCGCTCCGTTGCCCGCGGGATGACGACGGAACGCGTCTCTCGTCTTTGGAATCGTAATGAATATAATCAGGAGTTTTTTAAGTACATTTGTATACTTATTTAATGTTGACTAACGAATAATTTTGAGAGAGAATGAAAAAAGGGTGATGAAACGAAGGACGTGAAAAAAATCGATCGATCGCGAGTCGGCAAGAAGACGGAGCGACGAGACACAAAAAGGCGTGTTCTCGGGTTGAAAAAATCGAGTGAGACGCGACGAGGGCGGTGAAGGGAACACGACGGAATCGGGATCTAATATCAGTCAGCATGCTTTTACCTACTGATCATTCTCAACTAACGAGTGGTTAGCGATCATTAAAAGTGCTAACTACATTAAGAATAACTCTCGACATTCGCAAAAGGTGTGTTACGTTCGTCTGTATAAATGTCTGTTACTTATGTTTGTGTTTCTGTGTCTGTGTGTGCATTTCCAGCGTATACGTGTACGAGAGTGTAGCGTATATAAAATACATAATCGCCGGCAGGTGTGCGAAAAAAACAGTCGGAAGGAATTCGAATTGGGGAGAAAAACGTTTGACGAGAAGGGGTAGTGGATGTACGCGAGGGTGTTGATCCGTATTAAATAAATCTTTTGGGTCGCGAGCCGGATCGACGGAGGACCGCGGGGCGAATAATACGTCCCCTTCCAGGCCTGTCGTCGGTTCGGTTTAGCCGTCTCGGTTCACCCTTTCTCGTTCTTCACGGAAACGGAAACGGAAGAGGAACGGGGGGTGGAGAACGGTTGCGGTGCCGGAGGAAAGGAGACGAAAAAAGACAGAAACATACGTACTACATAGAATATATCGCGATTGTACGCGGATGGTGTGGGAGGTTGGGAGCCGGAGGTCCGCGTTCAGCGCGCGCGTCCGTTCGAACGCGGGCGGGCGGGCGTACGCGCGCGAGGGACCGCGATCTCCGGCGGGAACGAGTCGAAGCGTAGTACATCGATGTACCGGATGTCCTCGAGGTCAGCTTTGAGTACGCACCCCGCGTTTCTGTCTCGGACGCTGCGCGCACCCCGGCTCTCGGGCCGCGCGCAGACCATCAATCGCGGAAAATAGAATTCGGTTTTTACACACCATGATCTCTCGTGTAGTCGAACGATCGTCCCTCTCTCGTCCGCTCGCATTTATCTCGCTGGAATGCCCGCGTGCTTCTTTCGCAAATTTCACTTTTTAAGGCGTGCTTTTTTTGTCTTCTCTCTCTTATCTCTCGCTCGCCGATTCATCACTCTCGCTCTGTCCTTCTCAGGCTCTCTCGTGTACACACGCACACCCACGCACTCTCTCTCTCCCTCTCTTTCTCTCGTTTACTCGACTAAGTATCATCTTATAAGTCATAAATATCACTCACGAGCTTTGTCGTCGTTAACGTTACAGTACAGAGTTAAGTATATGTTTAAGGTTTTATATCACTAAAGAATATTACTTGTCGTTTGAGACAGATCTCGCGCTTCTTCTTCTTCCCAGTCCCGCCGCGCCCGGCGAGCCTCTCCATCGAGTATTCTTTCTCGCGCGCTGCGCCGCGCGTATAGATTTGCTTTCCCGTTTCTTCCCGTACTTCCTCATCTTCGCGGTTATCGTATCGTTAAACTTAAACGGTACAGAGCTTAAGAGTTTCAGTGGGTCGCTTATTGCTCGAAATTTCTCACATTTGTTACGGGACGTCGGCGCCGTTTCCGCCGCAAATCAGAACGCCCGAGTTTTACGCGGATCGCGACAGCTGCGTACGCGCGTCCGTCGATCTTCCGGCTCCTGGTCGAAGTGCTGCACGGTCGCGGACACGTGTCCGGTGCCTGGCGAGCCAAACCGGATTGTCCCGGGGGTTTCCTTGACAAAACTTTTCGCCAGCGTCTAACGAGAAATCGGAGGAGTCGGAGGATCGATCCGCGGAGCCAGCCGCCTCGATCGATCGCGAACGGTGAAAACGGCGCGACGCGCCTGGATACATAATATTCGTATAAATTAAGTATCGACTCGTTTCGTTTACGAACACCTTAAAGTACTAAGTTAACCTGCTTGAAACTTACACGCTAGAGTCTCTTAACAGTTAAACGCTGAGCTAATCTCAATCTCGGGTTCCTCTCCGTTACCGTGCGGTCGCCCGGGTCGGCGACTCTCTCGGCACGCCCAGAAACGAGGATCTCTCGGAAAAAATGTCTCTTCTCTCTCTCTCTCTCTCACTCTCTCTCTCTCTGTTCCGCGATCGGATCGCGTGCCGCCCAGTGCTTATCCGCGCGATGGAGAAATATTGTCTTCCGTTTTACGACGAAGAAAAATATATGTGCATACCTATTGCGCCGTTCTACGTATTTAGACGCGTTCGTTTAAGTACGCGCCGGTTGTACGTCCATCTGCTTCTCTTTGTTCCGCGAACGTGTCGTGTCTTCTGCGCGTGACCGATCGAACGCGGCCGACCGTTCTCCCGTTTGGAAAGAACGCGCGCGAAGGCGGCGGGAACCGAAAAAATCTTGTGTGTGGGGAAACTCGACGACGGTCGATCGAGCGTAGGCTTCGTTTGGCACTTTGACCGAGGCGGAGGAGCGTGTCGCGGGACGAACAACGGGAGAACTGCCTCGTTCTCTGGAAAACGGAGGGGAAGAAGAAGAAGGGAGGAAGGAACGCCGTTCGCGCGCTTTCGCCCGGTTCCGCGTCGCCGGAAGTTCGACAAAAAAAAAAGAGAGAATGGAAGGTTCCGCGGAAATCGAGATCGGTCGACGCGCTCGTCCGCAGTTGCGCGCGTCCTAACATTTTCTCCTCCTACGTTTCTCCGGTCCTCGATCTAAACTTCCCTGTTTTATTGCTTCGTGGTCGAGATCTTTGAGAACGGGGAGCGCGGTCGCTCGCGACCGCCTCCGACGTCTATCTTATTCGATTAAGTAACCGATTGTTACCGCGCGCTCGCGGTACGCTTCGTTTCGTGCTTGGATGCCCGCTAATCTAACCTAGGAACCGAACGTGGCAAAACGCAATTAAAAAAGAATAAAAAAAAAAAAAAAAGAAAAAGAAGAAGAAGAAACGACGCGCGTCGAGTGACCGCGCCGACAAAAGGGGGGGAAAAAAGGTAACGCGCACGAAGGATGAACGAGTGTGTATCGCAGTGATTGCGCGCGCGTTTTCTTCATCTCATGTCATTTCGTCTGGTACACGTGCATACATATTAGTTACTCATGCGCACAGTATCGTCTTCCGCTCTAATCATCTCACGCACTCTCGCTAATAAATTAATTGACAAGCGATAACGACGAGTACTAAACGCAAGAAGAATGACTCCGGTGGTGTGTCCGGGGAGGATCCTCGCGCGCCGCCGAGGAGGATATATAAACGCGAACGATTGACTTTCTGCTCTCTCTTCGTCTCCGCGTCGCTTTTGCCCCCAAGTCGCGTCGCGTCGTAACCTCGGGAAGACGGTAAACGAACGAGGGAAGAGGGCGATTAAAACGGAGGCAGCCGTTGACGATGCGACGACGGGGAGTGGTAGTTTAAACGTACATGCCCATTCCGTACATGGAGCCCCAGTCGACGCCCTGGAAGCTGGACATGTCGACGTTGGTGAGGTTGTATCCCTGGTACGGGTTGGCCGTGGCGGCGGCGGCAGCGGCCGCGGGAGTCGCCGCCGCGGCTGCAGCTGCTGCAGCCGCCGCCGAGGGCGGAGCGGGCGCTGGCGCGGGTGCCGCCGCGGCCGCGGCTGCCGCCACCGCCGCCGCCGGGATCGGGTACGGCGCGTATCGATAGGCGGATAGCGTCGGATAGCCGCTGGCGAACAGCTTCCCGTATCCGGCGACCGCGTTCTGCACTTGCGCGGCTGCGGCCGCGGCCGCGGCCGCCTGTACTTGGGCCTGGGCCTGGGCCGCGACGATCTGCGATGCAGCGGCGACCGGTAGCGGCGGTTGGGGCGCCAGCCGGACCCCCAACGCGCCCAGCACCACTCTCTTGCCGAGGGCCAGGGCGCCCGGCTGCACCGCCTCCTTCGGCTGGGCCTTCTTGCACTCGACCTTCTTGTTCTTGATCGTGTGGAAGTGGATCTCGCACACCCGGTCGACCACGTCCTCGTTCTCGAAGGTGACGAACCCGAACCCGCGGTGCCGCTTCGTCTGCTGGTCCATCAACATCACCGTCTCCTCGACCTTGCCGAACTGATTGAAGTAGGCCTTCACTTCGTCGCTACTAGTGTCCTGGCTCACCCCGCCGACGAATATCTTCTTGGTGCGGTTCGCTTGTTTCGCACGGTTCTTCGGCGTCGCGTGTTTCGGGTCGATCTTCTTCCCGTCCAACGTGTGGATCGGACATTTCAGCACCTTATCCACGCTACCGGGCTCGGCGAACGTGATGAAACCGAAGCCGCGACTACGCTGTAACCGAACAAGCCAGAACGGCCACGATGCACAACGACCGTCTCTCTCTACTTTCTCTCTCTCTCTCTCTCCTTTTGTTCTTCTCCCCCTCTCGCAATCACTCACTCTCTCTCTCTCGCTCTCGCTCACTCTCTCTCTCCCTTGTGCACTCTCTTTTCCTTGCGCGACTGCATCGCATTAGCGCACGCTTTCGCTCTTCGGCGACGACCGCCTGAGTCAAGCCCTTATCGTGAGACTAAACTTTCGTTTTCTCTTCAACGAATCTCTTCCGTTCCGGTGTTCGCCAACGAATGATCCGCTCGGTATCGGAATCCCCGACGCGCGACTTTCGATCCCGTTTAGATCCGATCGCTTCGATCCGAACCGACTCTAATTCATTACCGTCACGTCCCGTCCAACGAGTACAACTCGTCTTGTCTCTATATATATATATCGTATATTCTGGTATGTAAAAGAGGTAGCGTAATATCTTTCTTTATATATGTACAGTTAACTAAATACTACCAAACTACCGTTTACATGCAAGACTGTCCAAGCCAATGTAAGACAAACATTCTAGGATTACGTGAGACAAGGACTTGGAATAAATATATGATAAAGACTCAACTGAAATTACTGTCGTTAATTGTATCGCTACCGAATTACGGATAAATGTATCTATGCAAAAGTAATAATATGCCCATAGTCCTCGTTCGTGATCTCTCGCGCTCCCTCCCATCCGCTCACCGACTCGCTCTCTCGTTCTCTCTCTCCCTCTCTCTCGCTCTCTCTCTCTCTCTCTCTCTCTCTCACTCTCTCTCGAAATTCGTTCGATCGCGAACTTCGTCCAGAAACGAGCCTCTGCCTCTTTTCCACCTTTTACGTTTTAAATACAAGTTTCGATACGAGTAAAGATACCAAGATACGCTTCTACTTCCTTTACACTGTCTCAGCAAATTAGTTACATCGATTAGTAAGTACAACTTTCTTTCTACCATCTACTGTGTGAAGTTTCGTGCAAAAGTGGAAGGAAGAAACTGGTGCATCGAATCTCCTCGAGGCGAATTGCGTTAACGTCTCTCTCTCTAATTCTTTTAAAACCCCTTATTACCCCCAGCCCGAAATACCCGGAAAGCTTTTTCTCGACCGATGCGAACACCGATTTGACCTATCGAGGAGGAAATGGACGAGAACACCGACGCGACGTTTACATCGCGCCGTCGTCGGCCCGTTCGCGTTCCCGAGCCTCCTCCAACCCTCTCCGACTCCTTGATCGCAACTGCCGAACGGTACGAAACGATAATCGGAAGTCGGGCAGAAACTGCTTCGTCGATGAATTCGGCGACCCGGGAAAGGAACCGAGCGTGTTCCGTAGGTGCGATCAGGGGGCGGGAACTCTTGCGATCATCACCGACCAGAACCCTGGAAGCGAAGAACGGGCCGACGACGAGACGGAGAAAAGCCGAAAGGTGTTCGATCGTGTGAACCGACCTGCGTTACGGGATCCTTCATGATCAGGACGTCAGTGACGGTGCCGAACATCCCAAAGTATTCCCTGAGCTTCTCGCTGCTGGTCTGCCAGGAAAGGCCGCCGACGAACAGCTTCCCGGGTGCCGGATCGCCGCCATTCGGCGTACTCCTCCCGGAGCTGCCGGAATGGCTACCGTTTATAGGTACCAGGGCGTTGTGAAAATCGTGCTCGATCGCACCGTTCGCCGCCTCCATGCCGGCGCTGAAACACAACAAATTCATAGCTGATCACTCTTCCTTTATCTCCCTACTTAAAAAAAATAAAAGATATCATTAAGATTAGTCATAAGAACCGAGGCAACGTTTCGCGATTCTACCGATATTTTTCTTTCATTTCAGGTGATACCGTTAGTGATAATGAACGCGACCGTGTTAGCGATAATTCCACCGTTAGTCATTTTCCGGCTGTTCTTCGCGACGATCGACGTTCAGTAAGTGATCGCACGCGGCGATAAAAAATGGCAATAAAATTATTCTGAGTGAGACCGAGTGAGTAATCGAATCGTTTCGCGCAGACTCGGCGACGGTTATCACCGATACGAGATGCCGACGGTCCCACGGTTCTTCGACCTGCGGAAGCCCCGATCCCTCAAGGTGAGTCGCAAAACTCTCGCACCGATACCGGACAAATTACGCGTAGATATACCTATTTCCCGAGTGCCATTATTCTTTCTCCCCCGAAACGATTTAATCGGGCCGATAAGAACGCGTCGGCGTTCCACCAATCACGAGCAAATAATTGGAAAGATAACGCTGTTCGCGCCGTTCGCGTCGCTTTACCGAGAAAAGATAAGATCGTCCGGATTTTGGGAGAGATGCTACTTTCTGTCGTGAATTAAGCGACGATTACATTGAGTTTTATTTTGAACCGTCTTCGATTTCGATTCGCGAGAAATGAATTCGATTCGAACATTTCCTTTCATTGTGATAGCATTCATTTTCCGGATTGAATTCATTTTCCCAATATACATGGTTTCAATCCGGAAAATGAATGCTATCACAATGAAAGGAAATGTTCGAATCGAATTCATTTCTCGCGAACGACCGTGAAAGTCTTAAATCCAAAATTTCCTTTCATTGTTTGCTAAACTAAGACGATCAAAAGGGGCAGAGATCGAGCTCACGTTTCGTCAATTTATAACTTGATCACGTACACTACATGCGTATAAAATTG
>SMSR01015620.1:98033-144097 GCA_019453355.1 Ceratina japonica | reverse complement strand
TTGAAAGTAAACAGATAAACACCAAATTAATATTTATTCAAATTAATTATCACTAAAATTAAGAGAAAAGTATTTTCGAAAAAAGCTCGTATAAAGTGCAAATTTACGATTACCGAGTCTCAAACGTAACGCAGCTATTTCGTTTAATATCTTAAATGGCCTTTGAAGAATTTCTCTCAACCTTAACAATGCGTTAGCAAAAGACCAAGTGACGCGCCGGTTTTCCATCCGTTTCTAGGATAGGTGGAACGAATGTTGTCCTTCTTGTGCGGCTATTCGTAACTTCTCCCGCATTATTTCTAACGTTGTGTAATCAGGCAGTTTTAAATAATTAACACAAGTCATTACGGATGGTAAGAAATCGTCTGTTTTCATAGACGGATCGAACGTTTTACGCACTATCGTCAATGGTGGCGTCAAACTCTTGAATCCTGCAATATGGATGTTCCATAAGAATTCCGAATGTTAATGCAATTTTGAGAATAGAATTGAATATTTACCTCCAACCGGTAATCGCGGTGAGCCTGTGACGAACTGGACGAACTGCCTTTGCTCTTCACTGTTGTATTTCGACATAACTTCAAACAGAAAACGGATAGCACGAGAATCTGGAGTATAACCGTGATCAGTCCTACAGCACTCCGAAAGCGTTTTAACGTCCCACTGTCCACCAGTTTGTGCATGTCCACAGAACACGGCTTCAAGTTCTTCAGGGAAGAATAGACGCAGCTGCGACGGTGGAAACACGGACTCGAAACCTTCCCTAAATGCTTCCATCTGTCTGAAGATGCCTTCGTACAAAAACCAATGTACCACCAACTGTAAGACAATGCAACAATAATGTTAGATGGTACATTAATGACATTATGAAATAAACATACAAATGAACGTACCTTCACATATTGATCTAGATTATAAATGGTAACAGGTATCTCGCTTCCGTTCTTTCTTAATTCGATGTTCTCGTAACCCGGTAATTCGAAAACAAGGCCAAGATCCGTAATTGGACAACCGTCTAAATTTAACGAATCTATTAATTGTGCTTTCTCGTGTGATCTCATTGTTTGATCCTTCTCAATCGTTTCTTTCTGTCTAACGATTTCCTGTAATCTACTAAGAGTTCGATGTACATCCGGACATACGTGTGCTAAGTCGGCTAATGTTAACGTATGTTCCTCTCCCAACAACCAACGATAGAAGGTCAAACTAAATGGTAAGTCCAGCTATAACAAGTAAAATTAAGAGAATGTTACACATGGAGAAACATAGCTTGAGTCGAATTTAATGATCCAAATAAAAGATCATACCATTCGTGAATCATATATGGCTTTTGCCATGAACTTTCCAAGGAACTTAAACTTTGTCTTAAGCTTAGCAAGGTGGGACACTTTAGTATTCCATGGGATTGGCATCGAGAAAAGTCCTTGCGATGAATTAACGTATCCCATTTCAGTAGAAGTCGAGCTACCATGCCAAAGATCAAGGTCGGAACGTTGTAATTCCTTGGAGACTAGAGCATAGAATTCCAAAGTTGGCCCAAGACCGGTACCAACCTGTAAAACGACACTTACATTGAGGAAATCCATAAGAAAAGAAATACTATTAAAACAAAAGAATGTTGAACACGTACCTCATTGACGTATTGCACTTCGAGTAAGGCTTTGCTAGATGCCAAGTCTTGTATGACTTGTTCCGCTTGTTTGAGTATATCAGTTCTGGAAATAGTCCTTTTCCTTCGCTCTAGGCGTGGAGTGACGCGTTCTTGACTATCCGATCCTGATAATTCTGGCGCGGAATCTAAGAGACGTTGCAACGCTCTATCTCTATCAAACGAGGTTGCGTACAGCAGCAATTGTCTTGTTTCAAATGGGAACAGGAACGGGCTGAAAGACGACAAGAATATAATTAAATTTGTATTACGAGACCATTTGTATGACGGACATACATTAGTGGGTGCCTCTGTATATGAATATGAATTCCGTAATGCTCACCAGACTGTAGCGATTTGTTGCAGCCACAAAGGTAAGTTTCCAGTCATGATCACCAGAGGATCCTGCAGCTGCCGACTTGCTTTCGCCGCGATCTTGTTGTTGATAAAGTCCTGCGGATACAGTAAACTCAAATTCTTCAAATGGGGGAACAGTACGCCCCAATGACGATTTAGCGCATGTAAAAGACGTAGCAGGCATAAACCGTCCAGTGAAGCGTCAGTAATTGTAACCGAAGATGGCAATGTGGGTGACAGATAAGGATCAAGTGGACATCGTTGAGGAGGAACCACTCCTTCTAGCCATAAGCTATCTTCTTTTCGTTTCGAACTGATCTTTGTACTTTTCCCTTTGCCCTTCCTGCTGCTACCCTGCGAGCTCGATCCCGGTTTTGGCGATGTCGTGGTCTCTTCTTCTGGTACAGGCCTGAACAAAAATGAAGTTGCTTTAAACGAACTGTTTCATTTTACAAAAAAGTAACGATATGTATTTATGTTAAAAAATTACCTATAATAAATCGTATGAGTCTGTACCCATACAGCATCGTGACCAAGAGGCGGTTCGCCATCAGCTTCCGCTTCAGAATGATCCATGCCAGAGCAACCGAACTGTCTAACTGCTTGATAAACGGTCATATTAAAAGGCAGCACTTCATCCCCAATCAAGAACTGGAGCTTATGTTTCGCTGATCCTTGACTTATAACTACCGCTGCCTACAAATTTAAAATATACTTAGAACATTCTTAATTATAATTCTTACCTTATTTCTTTTTAATAAATGAACATTACCAAAGTATCGTCTATGTCGTCCTCACTGTTGTCATCGTCACTAACCATAGATTCGGCCTCTCGTATTCTACCATATCCTCGAACCATTAAATAACGTTCAATTGCTTGTACTAACGCAAGAGGATCTATTTTGACAGTACCCCCTTTCCATTGCTTTAAATTATTACAGTCTGGATGTCGTTGGAGATTACACTGTAAAATCGTAAATGGAGTTGACAATACCACCGTCGGTTGTAACGCGTTTTAAGACAGAGTTTTACCTTTAACTGATGTGTATTGAAGAACTTAAGAGCACTAGTACCCCCACGACCAGCTCCGGACCCTGCCGGCAAATCGTGCACTTTCACAGGAAACTGTTCTAATTGTGCAACGCAACTATTCAATTTCGCTACCAGAGCACCAAACGCTCCAGGATTAAGATCTGTAATATTGTTGCTCTGCTGCATCTATAAACGAAATTACATGTTAAAGGAATGTTTCATACAAGGAACTCGACTGTAGCAACGAGCTTTCGAGTCGGATTCTGTTTACTCACAGCTGATTCTGCAAACAATTTCCAGAACATACGAAGTCGGTCGTAACGATTGCCAGGAGCATCGGTAGTAGTGAGGTAGTTGAGCAGAGCCTTAATAAGACCGCTATAATTCATTTCGAACGGAGATATGTCATTTTCAAGGACTATATCTCGCAATTCGGTAAGCGCTGATAACATCTCATCCAATTCCTGTAAATTCATGTTGAACTATGTCACATGTTTAGTATTGAAATTATTTTATACACAACTCAAACAAATAATGGCATCATAAGACTTCTTGGAAAATTGGCCAAGATTGGAAGATGATTGCTCAGCAGTAAATTATCGTAATATGATTTTCCTTTTAGATTAAAACTTGGAATCCTTACTTTCAAATGCTATTCAGAGATTTTAAATCTAAGTTAAAAATGAAAAAATTAGCAGAGTTTACGCTAATTCCTGAATAATCATCGTTTAAACTTGGACAATTCTTTATACAAATTTTACGATGCTATAACTTTTTTGGAGTAGTATCTTTGTATTAAGGCATGGTACTTACGTTTGATTGTAACCGTTGTATGGCAGCGGTGAGTCTCGAAAGCACTGTCATAGCAGGATGTGTACATGGAGCGTCGTCCTGATATCTAGCCAAAAACTGAGCTGCCTGTTCGCGTACCCACGCCTTAGCCTTGTCCCGGTTGCCTCCTGTCAGGCTGGAATTACTCGGTGGCTTGGACAAATTCGTCGACGAACTCGTGTCCCTCTTATCGCTAGTAGAGCTCGAGGACGATGATTTTCGTCCCCACCTAGCTGGATTAAGATTTCCTAGGAAACGATTATTTTTAGGAGCGAAACCGGTGAAAAGTGATTCGGGCTGTTGAGTTTGTTGTGGTGTAGTACCCCCTAATCTAGAAAATCGACCCTTCTTGTTCTGCCGTTTCCTCTTTAGGACATCTCCAATTCTCCTAATGAAGTTTCGACATATCAATACGCGTCGGGGAACTATTTAATTGGCAAATTTTCGTTCATTGCCTACTTACAAATGAGCACTTTGTGGTGTAGTTACATCATCTACGGTAGAGTTTAATTCATTTCTAGTATGAGTTTCCATTGATGCTGAGAGATTCGGTTTTAATTGGCATGTCGCAATTGTCCCGAATAATATATTACCATTCGTTGAAGGAGAGGCGACCGGAGATGTGGCGTTACTAGACGAAAACACCGTGGCGGAAGAAAGGGATGTACTCGATGGTCCTGGTTGCGGGCTTGGTAATGATGTACCTGAGAACAATGAAACATTAAACCACTGTTTTACATTACTAACTTGTTTTATTCTCGACGACTATAAACTACTACTATTATTATTATTACCAGAAGGGCACTTGGGTGGTGAAACACCAAGAGGTACTTCGGGATCAGCTAGTTGACGTATTTGATGCAAGACACCTTCGCGATGGAAGTGCACTCCAAAGACTTGCGGTAGCCTCTTCATCAATATACTTGCCATTTGCAGAGCTCCGATAACAATTCGTAAATCCTGGGATGCCAGCATGCCTGCTATGTGCGATGAAACTACTTGGTTCTTCAAGACGTCCTTAATTATGGAATAAAAATAAGAAACCATAAATAATGGTGAACAAACATGAATACCATTATATTCTTATTTCTTTATATTTACCTTAAGTAAATCGGTAGACGCATAGTAGACCATACGCAGGAGAGCTCGAAGACATTTACACTTAACAGCAGGCCCAGCCGAACTACTGTACACTTCATATAACACTGAGAAGAGAGTTCGAATGAACGACACCAACCATTCGTTTGTTTCAATCACCGGTGGTACAACGTCCATGCTGAGATCATAATTTGATAAGAATTAAAATACCCATAAATGATAAAGAAAACAATTAATTCTACGAATTTCTGTCGTAGATTCTTACTTAGATGAACATGTAGGGCTTTTCCCTTCAGCTGGGTGGGTGTTCACTCTGCGAAATATGCTTCTTGCTACTCCAATATCTTCATTAATTTGTTTCATCACAGTCAAGTCTATTGTGTAAGTTCGTCCTAAAGAGGAGAGACAAATCTCATCCTCGCCATTCTGAAATGCCATCTGAAAAGAGCATTCATAACGTCAACGTTTTTATTCAATCTTCTACCATTCCTGACGCTCGTATATAAGTCATAATACCTCGATAATTCTAGAATCAATAGTGCTAAATGGATGGCAACAATGCCTCTCATCGCGCCACTCCCAATGAACGTTCTCTTGTTGATTGCTGGTCCTTTCAAGTAAACTATTTACACTAAATATGCCGTCTGTCGGCAACGGCGGCATCAGCTCTTCGATCAAACAGGTGATTTCAAACCATTCCTGCGGCGATCGTGGCACTAATTCTACGTCCTCTGTTTTCACTTCTAGCGAGCCGGTCAAAAGATAACTCAGCGTAAACGCTATGTTTTGTTGCAAAAGCAATTGTGCCAAGTCGGGACAGCGATTTGATATCACAGATAGCATTCGCAACACTGTTATGAAGTTACCAATGCTGTTTACAGGAGGAGTGATCATAAGCTGAAACACAGGCAAGTGTTTATATTGAATAACAATTTGGAAATGTATTAAAAGGGAGGAAATAGCTTACCAATTGCTGTAAGTTCTGGAGAAGTTCCGCATTGATAATTTTATGTAAAGTTACTGGATCGTGTTGGAAACTATCGACCAGGCGACTGAACGCTTGGCAAACACACTCGACACTTTTCTTATCTTGATTGGTCAGCCTGCTGGTCAGCAAAGACAAACTGTCGGCCACTAAATGAAAATCATCGGGATGAAGATTTTGGCAACAGTTTGCCGTGATCGTCAACGCAGCTCGTTGTGCCGTGATATTGAAAAAGTCGACGAACTTCAAACAAGCAGATACTCCTCCCTAAATACGAATACATTAATCAATGACAAGATAATGTTTGCTTTGACTCATTGCGTCGCGCCCCTTTATGATAATCCACGTACTGCGTGTAAAATAGTTTTGCTGTGTCTTCTGGACAACATGGCTAGCGCCGTTAAACATTGTTCTGCCACATCCATGCACTCGATTGACTCAAGTTTCTGCAAGAACACTGGGACAGCATCGACGACGACCGTCGACGATCGAGGTAAAGCTTCCATCATGTAAGTAAGAGCGCGACACGCGTGTGTCATTATCACAAAATTGTGTTCTATTCCGAGTAAATTGATTAACGCTGCGACCACTTGCTTCACGGGGAAACCAGCTAGGGTATCTTCGTTTCCCATAACTAAGATTTCGCCCATTCCAATAACAGCTTGTAACTGTTCCCCTTCGTCGTCGACAGCTTGGAGGCCAGCCAGATATTGCTGTGCTTTAGCAGCTGAAATAAACACACTATTGCCTAAAAACATTCTATCATAAATAGTTTCGAATTTCGGTTAACAAAGAATACAATACCAGAACTTGCACCCATGCTTCTATTTAATAAATGTTGCATTCGTGGTGCTAATGCTCCAAAGACGTGAGGAGGTAAGCCTCTAGCTTCAAGCAATGCTTGCAGCCTTCCGACCTCACCATCGTCGCTTTCACTATCTCCAGTAGTGCCCGACATTCCGGACGGTCCTCCACTAGCTGGATAAACAATTACCATTCGAAGAATTAAAAAATTTCGTAACAGAACACGCACACATTCTATGTACAGATGCCTCAAACAATTTTGGACGAGATTCACTTACATGTGTCGCCACGATCAGTCCAAAATCGTTTGAAGTAACAGAACAAATAGAGAACAAAGAAAGAACTCACCAGTAGCAGATGTGGCTGTAGACGCTGATTCGTCTTCGCCTGTTGTGGACACTAACTGATTACCAGAAACTGTAGACGATACAGTTGTCGGAGTGGCACTGTTAGTCACGGATTCAGTACCTGACATTACACTTCCACCAGAGCCTCCTTCTATCACTGCTTTTCTCGCACGTGACGAAGAACGATGCCTATGCAGACAAGTGGTGTTATAGTAACGCGATAGCATACATTAGACGCGCGTATGTGTCTGNGAGATTCACTTACATGTGTCGCCACGATCAGTCCAAAATCGTTTGAAGTAACAGAACAAATAGAGAACAAAGAAAGAACTCACCAGTAGCAGATGTGGCTGTAGACGCTGATTCGTCTTCGCCTGTTGTGGACACTAACTGATTACCAGAAACTGTAGACGATACAGTTGTCGGAGTGGCACTGTTAGTCACGGATTCAGTACCTGACATTACACTTCCACCAGAGCCTCCTTCTATCACTGCTTTTCTCGCACGTGACGAAGAACGATGCCTATGCAGACAAGTGGTGTTATAGTAACGCGATAGCATACATTAGACGCGCGTATGTGTCTGAAATGTGATTGTCATCATCATCGAATCAATTACCTTGAGCAAGTGCCTGTCGTCGTGTCTTTCTTATGATGTTTTCCCGAGGTTTTGTTATTACTTGACAGTTCTTTAGATTCACTGGATAATTTTGTGCGAGAACGTAATATATGCTTTTGCGTAGGATGAGGGTGTGTAGGGTTGGCAGTGGCGGCGGCAGACACAGGTGGATTGGCAGTGGCTGTGGTGATGCCACTAGTGCCTGCCCCGTCATGTGCCAACGCCCCCCCACCACTCTCCACAGAATTACTGGCTGCGTTACCCACTCTGATGCTGGACTTCACACTTAAAACTTGACTACTCGCACTGCTACTCGCGCAGGTTGCACCACCGTGGGATTTCGACCCTAAAACGTTTAAATATATTTATTATTATTATTACGGCGCACGTATGGACACCTTAATACTTGCAACGGTTCTTTTTTTAGACGTTCTAAAAACTGCGTTATTATCGAAGATCGTGATCATTTTCGAGTAACGAGAAAAACGTTGACATACATATACATATGCTGTTTTTTTTCGTTTAGTGCACATAAACATAAATTTGGTAAAGACCATCGTTTTCTGTGCATTGTAAGAATCAAGCAACTTTTCGCAAGTTAAAAATTAATTTATAAATACGTCACGATTTATAATACAGTATGTACATTGTCTTTTGTGCAATTTACAGCCTATTCAAGCATGTATCTTCGTTTCATACATATTCATGGTAATTTTATACATATGCATATTGTATAGGTTCCAGGAACATAGTTCTGGGTTGAACCTAAACACATGTACAGCACATGCTTTTACCCATTTTCTTTGATTTCCTCAGTTAGGAATCTTGTGAGATAAACGAGATATGAAAAAGTATGCGAGAAATTAATTCCATATTACATTGGCAGAGATTTTGGTAGAAGTCCTTATAGCGAATTTATAAGTTAAAAAGTTTAAATTTGACTTAGAAGATTCTTTCTTTCGTTTTAAAGAAAGAGTATGCACACACTTGATTTATATGCATATACGTTTGCTGCATAATGATTATAAAGTCTCTAGGTTTACGAAACGGATTAAATTCGATGAATTTTAGAATCATATTTAATAACGTTTCAATTATTTAATAGAGTATACGTAAAATTGTGTCTATGTATGTATCTTGTTTTTTTCAAAGTGCACATGGAACAAAGAATGCTTTTGTTCAACGTTACTTACAAATAAACAATATTTACCTTATTAATTTGACACTATCCATCCCATTAAATAAAACGAAAACATTTCACATGTGGATACATTAATTTAATATACTTATAATTTTCAAAACTGAAAATAATAATTATTTTAGTAAAAGTTTAAATAAGTAAGACGTAAATCATGAATCTACAGAAATTGATGCGTTAATGATAGCAATCTCTCATGAAAATTGAAACTAGTTTTTTTTATAAAACTGCAGGATACCCTACAGAATTGTGTTTTGGTATTTTATACAGCATTATTGAATATCGTGCCTTAATTTTGAAGCAAACATTTAAGACTGATATAAGCCAGGATTCTATGTTGTGTACGTTTAAGGAGCATTAGGTACACATTAAACTTGTTTGGCTTCTACCTGAGTACGATTTAATTGCATGTTTCATAATGCTCTGGCTAATTGTTTCATCAGTGCTTTTCATACATCTTCATACCTCATGAAGTATTTTTGCAACGAAATATAATTTTTAAGTAACGATGACGGAGTGTTTTTATTACGTAGGTAAACGCGGGGTTTTGTCGTGAAATTTTGAGTAGCAGAAACGTGATGCATAAGTCGCATCAGAACCGTATTCATCACATATGTTTGTCTGGAGAAATAATGTCATGCATAAATCAAATTTGACGCAAACAATTCGGCCTGATGTATCGAGTATGATGTACTTGCAGATGGAATGCGGGGAACCAATTTAGAGAAAGGGTTTACAGTGATGTCTGTATTCGTTTAAAGACGTCTACTCATGAACTTTTTAAGAGAAAATAAGGGTAAGAAAATGTAGTACGAAATGTGTACTCCTTAGGCTTACCTTCTTGATGATACGTTTGTGTTGATATTGGAAAAAGTGCTTTGACAGCAGACACAAATCCTTCCAGACATTCGCTCATCCTCAGGCCTAATGATACAGTCTGATCTATGACTCTTATTTTGGTAATACTTTCTTTCTTTAATTTTAAGATACTTGTCAATCAAAATCCTAATTTTACTACCCTATACTTTAACCTACTACTTCATTAAATGAAGGTTGCAAAACAAGCTTTTGTAACATATGAACAAGGAGTTCGTTTCTTTGGCCATATTTTATGCGACGTTATGGTACTGAATACACACTTCGAGTACCATTGCTGTTTTCACTTCATGTTTAGAAATGTTATCATTATTTCTCTGTTTATCACGGTTATGTATAAAATCTTAACAACTTCTTTTAGATTATAATAAAAATAATCTTTCGATAATTAGGGAAAAATAATAGAAACATTATTTTTAAATTAAAACAAAATAATTTCTTGTTAAATAATCGATAGTTATTATTAGTTCGAATTAATTACTCAGTTATAAAACATTGAAAAAATTTGTTTAAATTAAATATTAAGTAGATTAAGAGGCATTAGAAAAAGTTTTACGAAACAGTATTAAGTATGTGCATTATACAAAATTATAAATTAATTTTTAATCAAAACAAAAAGAAGCTTGTTCAAGTTGAGAATGGTCTGTTTAATTTGTCTTTTACGAAGGATAAACGTATATGAAGAATACGTGTGATTCTTCCATGTTAATTAATCGATTATTAATTATTGTTATCATTGTTAGGATTTACGTGCTTTTCTTAACGATGGGGAGAGATTATTAGAGTAAATACATTTAATGTATTTAAGATTGGTTGAGTTGATGTTTAGCTTGAATTATATATATACCTTCACTCAAATCACACATCACATCTCATTGCAACCAACACTTCGTAAACGAGAAAGACAATAAATGCACTAACCTCTTCCCCTTGACGTGGATGGATGACTAGTAACTGATGTAGCACTTGATGTTGATACCAGATCGTTATATGTCAGATCTTCCCTGCTAGTGTAACTGCTGGATAGCGACAAATTGTGATTATTATGTCCTTGCGATATGGCTTGTGGATTTTGAGGAGTACGGGAACGAGTCCTCGAAGCAACACAGTCAATGGCTTGTAAGTTCAACTCTGGTAAACTTGCTCTTGCGCTACTGCGAGCCCTTGTACTGTTTCCACTAATGTTATAGTTTGTCTGGTGTACTTTATGCTGAGACTGCCAATCAGTATCTGGAAGATAACGATCATTTTAAATTATGATCGGTCAAAAGCCATGTACATCATGATTTTGTTAAAGACGAATAGCCAGTATATATATCAATAATTGCATAATAGATAAAGGATTGCGACATTATTGCCAAATAAGAGTTAATATATCCATATTGGTTGATAATTACCTAGATATGATTCTAAGCCACTGCCATGACTTTTACGTTCACCTCTTGCTCTACTTTCTGTTTTAAAGGAATTACTTGAATGTTTACAGGAAGAAGAATTGTTAAAAACTTCAGACGATTGTGGATCACCAATAGTCTCTCTACGTCTTTTTTCTTCTACAGTGACTGGAATAGAACCAGTGCTCTGTCGTTTTCTATAACTACTGCTACCACTGCTAGAGCTCTTCCCTCTAACCTTAGAGGTGTTTGCTGAAGCATTGGCCGTCTCTACAGACCCCCCTGATGACAACTGATCTTGTTGATCTGCCATAGATTAATCGACTCATGCCACTATACTGTCTGTAACAAGACAAGGAAATAAATACATGTAACAATCTTGTTCAGGCAAGAGCATATAAAGTGATTCAGAAAACAGATGCAACAATCCATGTACTTTGATAAAACTTGGAATATATGATTAAGACGATACAACAGAAGAATGAAAATTAATATTTTTGATACATAGAATAAATTAATAGAATTGAATATTCATTACTTGATAAATATCGTACATTAAATTTACCTTTCACTTTAAATGATCATTTCGTAGTTACGAAATTTCTTTGCACAAGCAATGTTAACTGCGTTTATTTTTAATCGACGAAATGAGTTTAACGCGAACAAAGGAAACAAATATTTATAAACATATTCGTTACATAAAAGCGTCGGGGAAGGTTGAGTGTAAAAACTCCGTTCGATGAAGACTGTAACAAAGGAATATAGCTACTTTGAAATAATGTATTTAAAAAACCGATACTAACGATATTATAATTCTGACAGAGCAGGCTAAATAGAAATCGAATGGAAATTACGATGGATCTATGCGCGTCCGGATCGGAGCGTGGTCAAATAATACAGCGGAGGCGATGCGCAATTAATGTTTTCCTCCGCGGTGAAAGAGATAGTAACAAACCGAAGAATCATAACAAACACAACAACAACTGATGCCCGTTTATAATATCACGGCCGATGGGAAATCGTGCCGTTGACATCATAGGACTCTCTTCTAAGAATACTAGAATTACACGGTCGCCACGAAGCCACGAATAGACTCGGTACACTGTAACGATTCAACGAGAGACGTAAATAATTATAACAAAGACTCGCAAGTGAGCAAGCCACCATTTGCTTGCGAACAAGTAATGGAGGACGAGTTCTTTCTTCGTCTCTTTCTCTCTTCCGTTTCTACGCTCTCCGTCAGCGTGTGACCTCAGGTTGAGGTCCTCGAAAACGAGAACCCTACTTGGCTATGCAGGTCCCCGAGCGAGAGGAACAAAAAAATAGTCTCGCACGGGGAAGAAACGGGAGGCAGGGCGAAATCCCGGATTCGCGTATAGGATTACCTGAATGTCGGAAAAACATGCCCAGGGCATCGCGAGGAAAATGTCTTCTCTCGGTGACGATTTTTACGAGTCCAACGTATATTCTCGAATACACACGACACGGCTCGCACGGCAGGGAGACGTGAGATTCTCGCGCACGCACGTACGTATAACGTTGGCTGAGTGGCTATGTGCACTGACACTGCACTGCACGGAGCACACACCGAAAGACGCACCGAACGCACTGCCGAGGCACACTGAAGCGAGCCAGCGGAATGCGACAGCTAGCTATCGGGATCGGGTTGGTTAGAATTGGGAAGCTGGAGGACGCTCCGCCCCCATCAGGAAACGTCACACACAAGCTCGTACGTAGGTGCGTTCGAAAACTGGATGCCCGCGTGGAACGAAATCGCGATTCATAATGCAACAGCAGACGCAAAACCGGCGCGAATAGCCATCTTGCAGCAGTTTTTTCAAACACCGACTTTTACTTTCTCCTCGTCTACGACGTAAAATTAGCCGCAAACAGTTGATCGGATATCAACGCGAAGCTCTTTTAAACGTACGATTGATTAACCTCAAGCAATATTCCTTATACGATCCCCGTAATTACGCGTGCCTGTACATGCGTATGACAAGTATGACTCAATATGTTGCACGCAACATTGCACGCCGTGTCGCCGTCTATTGCAACGTGCACAGGTCTTTTATTTTCACATTCATAACGATTGCACGGGAAACATTTAAAACTGAACATTATTGAGAAATAAAGTAATTACGGAACGATGTTACATCGAGCTGGAACAGAATATAGTACACTAATCTGAACGTTGTTCTGATTCAAAACATGATTAGGTTAATAGCGGATGAACGTTAAATATTGCACAAGCTAGTGCTTCCATTGCTTTTGCTATGTAACGTATGAACAGTACATGAATAAAGTAATATGTGAGGAATGGAAATTGATAGTTTTCATAAGTCTTGTTAACCCGACTAGATCATCTACAAATGCGTTTATTGACAAACAAAGTATGGAGCATACTTTGAAGCAATGAAGTACAGGGCCACATACGACGTACGGTTGATTAAAACTTGGCCTTCGTCGTTTAGAAATTCTGTAAAACCTCACGTTTACGACGTCGTAAAGTTCATCCGTGATTCCATTGTTTGATCGCGACAAGTATGTTACTCATCGGTTATGATTGGTCGAAAACCACATTTAGTTGTGGCCAATTGTCTGTTAAACTAAACTATTTATCGAGCTCTGTCAAAACATCTTGGAACAAAAAAGAGGAACAGCTTGCGATAGATAAATTGAATAAATATTGTACTACGATTGGGCGATTGTTAAAGAGGGCAGCTTTTAACGTCGATTTTATCGCGAAACGGTTACTCACCGAAAAAGGGAGCTCCTCCCTGGAAGTCAGTCGGACTCCAGTTACGCAATGCGATGTGCGAGAGGACACGTGAAAATACGGACTGTGGCGACTGTGCTGTCAAGTCGATCGGAGCGTCGTCTGCTACGATATCTCGACCGCGGATTATATGCGATGCAGGTTGTTTCGGTCGATTCAAGTTGGAGCACGTGGCTTTATACGCAGCTAACGCCTTCTGAGAGACGATTGGCCGATCCACGCTCGGTACTTCAAGTCGACCAGGCTTTATAATGTCGCAAACAGGATAAATTCAAATACACATTTCAATAATTCTTTAGAAACATTATATAACCAACGTAAGCGGAAGCGGTTTCCATCTACCGATTAAAATGAAGTAAGTCTTATTTAAATTTATGTATTTACAAACGCACAGAACATTATTTACACGTTTCGCAGGCATGGGCATTGGAAAATTCATTATCAGCTTAAAATCATCTGATTTCTTTCAATGTGTTCTCGTTTATTCGTTACAACAATAACTAATAACAATATTTAACTATCCCGCCTGAGAATTCAGTTAAGTATTATTTCTCATTAATGCTATACAACAGCTGCTTCAAAGATTCTTCGTTAATAGTTTGTAAATTATTGGTGTTATTGGTTACATTGACAAAACTTTGTTCCATATTTGTATTAATTATGTCCATGTTATGTGCTGTACTTCTGAAAGTATCATAAGACCTCAGTACGTCTTTTTGTGTAGGCGATGATACTCTCAGATGTTCCATTTCAGCAGTAGGTGAAGACAACCCATTTTCTAATGGTGATATTACCATTGAAAAGAAGTCAGCATTTTCCTCATTTTTTGAATTTAATGTTTTGCTAGTTTCAATGCATTCTTTGAGCACAGGATTATTGGAAATGCCTGACTTCCATGTATTCCTTTGCTCTTTATCTTCATTGTTCATGATCAGTTCTTCTAGCTTTTGTTTCTTATTGGCATTAACTTGTACTCCATTGTGAGGTTCCTCCGTTAAAATATGATCTTCAGCATTTATTATTAATACATACTTGTTCTCTTCATTATTTATGATATTTAACATGGACTGACCATCTTTTAAAAAACCTTTCTGAGTTTTACTCAAGTCATTCGTCACATTTTGTGTATTTATTAAATTGATTGTCGGTTGATCTGTGCTATTTCCTTGTAACTTTTCTGTTTGATGTGCTGGACACTTATGAGTCCTTTGACTCACCTGTGGCAATAAATAATTAGTAACCTTACCAGAATTCTTATATAATTTTGTATGTTTTATATATGTACCTTGTATCTGAAGCATTTTCCACATGTTGTACATTTGTAAGGCATGATACCTGTGTGGATTCTCCTATGGACTAAATAAGAAACACGTTGACGAAAACATTTTCCTAGAAAATAAATAAGCGACAAACAATTATTTTTTCTAAATTATCTGTAATCATTATTTAAAGACATAAGCTTTCAAAGCGCAAGTCTGTTATACATACATCACAGAAAGAGAACAATCCATGTTAAATTGTTAGTAATAACTGAAAACAAAACATGCATTATTCTAAAATTCTCACAATGGTTTTATCCTTATTTTAGATGAATCAACGTACCGCAAGTTTCACACGCAAAAGGTTTTTCGCCTGTATGAATCCTTTCGTGATTATGTAGGGTAGATAATTCTTTAAACGATCGTCCACAAGTGGCACATGTATGTGGTTTATCATCTTTGTGGTACAATCTATGCTTGTGATACGATTGTTGAAAGGTGAACGTTTTATTGCATATATTGCATTTGTAAGGCATTTCGCCTGAATGCAATCTTTTGTGCTTCTTTAGAAAGTACTTTGTTGTAAACATTTTATTGCACACGTCGCATTCCCACTGTTTAGCCTCGTGCGTTTTCAAATGCTGCATCACGTGTTGTTCCTAGAATAGTACATTTCATTTAATTCCATTTCCGGTATTTAAATGAAATACAATTATACCTTTTTAAACTTCTTTCCACACGTCGGGCAACTGTATTTATTTTCATTAAGTATGAGTTCAATCTGTCCACCCTTGGCCAATGATCCTGAAAATGTGTATTCATTAGTATCTGCATGTTTCAATGAGGTATCGAATTATGGATAGAAATTACCTAAGTTGTATCCCATGTGTGCTACTCTCATGTGCACCATCAAACTTCCCCTCATTTTAAATACTTTCGAACACAAATGACACGAATAATTCTTAAGTAAATTCTCAGGGATAACGTTCAAATCCTTTTCGTCGATCATATGTACCAATTGTTTGTGTAAAAGTAAGATATTATGATCAGGAAAATAGAAGCCACATATATTACAACGTTCAGTCTTTTCATTTGTCGATGACGTTTTTACAAGTTTCAACTGAGGCAGTATCTCTTGATGTTCAAGACTTTTGTTACTTACAGCAGACAAATTCTCTGTCGCATTTTTACTATTAGCTTTCTCTAATAATACATTGGCAGAAGCTGTCTTAGCATTTGGAAATTTACTTGTTGTTACTGGATTTTTGTTATCACAAGACTTTTTTTCTTCCACTACGTCCTTCGTCAAGTTTTCATTTTGATGTTCGTAATATTGATCTTGCATCCAGACTTTAAACGTTGGGACATTCTCATATTGTATCCCAGGATAATTTTGTACACAATTATCAAGCTTTACATTTTGATTAGGATACTGCTGTGTGTCATAGTTTACTTTGACCGATTCTTGTAACATTTCAGATCCCTTTTGTGAGTCTATTTTCTGATTTCTATAAACGATCTCTTTATTCCCAAAAATCAAATCTTGCAGAAATGTAACTTGAGGTACATGACTCGAGGGTTGTTGATCTTGGAGGGAAACGTCTAAACTCTCATTCTTAGGATCTTGTTGAACTTGAGGGGATATTAAATTATTATGAACGTTTAAGTGGCTCTGTAATATTTTATTCGAATCTGCGACTTGTATCTTAGACAGATTCCAATCTTGAATAGTCCCACTTTCTAAATTGTTTACTGCTGATGAATTATTACTGGTAACGATGCTCGTAGGTTTCGATAATTCTATTGAGTTGCTGCTGTTCAAATTAATAGTATGACTAAACAAATGAATGGTAAGCTTATCAATGCCAAGCAATACTTCATTACACACTGGGCATGTAAGAGGTCTTGTTGCCACACTTATTAATCCTGTTCGCAATGCATCCAATGTTAAAAAACCTGGTTGTGAGCACAAGGGACATGCTAAAAGTCGTGCACACATATTTCTTACCAATCGTTATTTGAAATATATATTATTTGTGCTATTACTTATTGTTCCCTTCTCACAGAACACCATAATCTCATTGTACTTTTAATTGCATGAATGAAGCACACGAATTTCCTTCATCTCTGATAATAAAAATTAATTCTCGTGAGGGGTTTTAACGCTGGCTGTTAAAATGTTCAGCGTGTAAAGACGCAAGTTCAAAGTGACTGATCAATTTAAATTTAACATTGTGATCTGCAATGTTATCGGGGTTATGCCTGATCTTGACCCAATAGCACAAATTAAAGTAAAAATCAAAATCGTACCTTAGAAATTGATCGGTAAAAAGAGGAAGCTTGCGAGAAGAGAAGCTTTCTCTTGTTTCAAGTTCACGGAATATGATAACATTTTATATCTGGCTTTCTAATTATAGAATGAGGATTTCAGATATTTATCTGGGATTCCTTTGATTCTTTGCTGGGTATACACGATACTCTCTCGAAGCTATATTTAAACGAGAAGCGGGACGTTTAAGAAGAAATTCTGATGGAGGCGACGGCTCGTTTATTACGTTAAAAAAGTATAAAATTACAAGTAACGACGGACGTCTAATTTAATAAGCTGGACACTTGTAGGGTGTTCCGTTTTTACAACAGTATTCCCTTCCAGCAGAGAGATTCGTGTTGATCCACCCGCTTTTACAGTTTTTAATAAATAAGTAAGCCTATTACAAAAAAATAGCATCATATAATCTCGCGCGTTATAAAATACATAAAATTTGTAAAGTACATAATGTGACGAAACTTACCCTTTCTTTATGGCAATCATGTTCTATTGAGCTACATATTAGTTTATGGCTGTTTGGTAAATGTTTAATAATCTGTAAAAGAAAACAATTGATAGTTTAGTAAATAATGATTTTTTTAACATTGATAGCGAAGTAAATAATTAACATGTGTTCACAGANACCCTTGGCCAATGATCCTGAAAATGTGTATTCATTAGTATCTGCATGTTTCAATGAGGTATCGAATTATGGATAGAAATTACCTAAGTTGTATCCCATGTGTGCTACTCTCATGTGCACCATCAAACTTCCCCTCATTTTAAATACTTTCGAACACAAATGACACGAATAATTCTTAAGTAAATTCTCAGGGATAACGTTCAAATCCTTTTCGTCGATCATATGTACCAATTGTTTGTGTAAAAGTAAGATATTATGATCAGGAAAATAGAAGCCACATATATTACAACGTTCAGTCTTTTCATTTGTCGATGACGTTTTTACAAGTTTCAACTGAGGCAGTATCTCTTGATGTTCAAGACTTTTGTTACTTACAGCAGACAAATTCTCTGTCGCATTTTTACTATTAGCTTTCTCTAATAATACATTGGCAGAAGCTGTCTTAGCATTTGGAAATTTACTTGTTGTTACTGGATTTTTGTTATCACAAGACTTTTTTTCTTCCACTACGTCCTTCGTCAAGTTTTCATTTTGATGTTCGTAATATTGATCTTGCATCCAGACTTTAAACGTTGGGACATTCTCATATTGTATCCCAGGATAATTTTGTACACAATTATCAAGCTTTACATTTTGATTAGGATACTGCTGTGTGTCATAGTTTACTTTGACCGATTCTTGTAACATTTCAGATCCCTTTTGTGAGTCTATTTTCTGATTTCTATAAACGATCTCTTTATTCCCAAAAATCAAATCTTGCAGAAATGTAACTTGAGGTACATGACTCGAGGGTTGTTGATCTTGGAGGGAAACGTCTAAACTCTCATTCTTAGGATCTTGTTGAACTTGAGGGGATATTAAATTATTATGAACGTTTAAGTGGCTCTGTAATATTTTATTCGAATCTGCGACTTGTATCTTAGACAGATTCCAATCTTGAATAGTCCCACTTTCTAAATTGTTTACTGCTGATGAATTATTACTGGTAACGATGCTCGTAGGTTTCGATAATTCTATTGAGTTGCTGCTGTTCAAATTAATAGTATGACTAAACAAATGAATGGTAAGCTTATCAATGCCAAGCAATACTTCATTACACACTGGGCATGTAAGAGGTCTTGTTGCCACACTTATTAATCCTGTTCGCAATGCATCCAATGTTAAAAAACCTGGTTGTGAGCACAAGGGACATGCTAAAAGTCGTGCACACATATTTCTTACCAATCGTTATTTGAAATATATATTATTTGTGCTATTACTTATTGTTCCCTTCTCACAGAACACCATAATCTCATTGTACTTTTAATTGCATGAATGAAGCACACGAATTTCCTTCATCTCTGATAATAAAAATTAATTCTCGTGAGGGGTTTTAACGCTGGCTGTTAAAATGTTCAGCGTGTAAAGACGCAAGTTCAAAGTGACTGATCAATTTAAATTTAACATTGTGATCTGCAATGTTATCGGGGTTATGCCTGATCTTGACCCAATAGCACAAATTAAAGTAAAAATCAAAATCGTACCTTAGAAATTGATCGGTAAAAAGAGGAAGCTTGCGAGAAGAGAAGCTTTCTCTTGTTTCAAGTTCACGGAATATGATAACATTTTATATCTGGCTTTCTAATTATAGAATGAGGATTTCAGATATTTATCTGGGATTCCTTTGATTCTTTGCTGGGTATACACGATACTCTCTCGAAGCTATATTTAAACGAGAAGCGGGACGTTTAAGAAGAAATTCTGATGGAGGCGACGGCTCGTTTATTACGTTAAAAAAGTATAAAATTACAAGTAACGACGGACGTCTAATTTAATAAGCTGGACACTTGTAGGGTGTTCCGTTTTTACAACAGTATTCCCTTCCAGCAGAGAGATTCGTGTTGATCCACCCGCTTTTACAGTTTTTAATAAATAAGTAAGCCTATTACAAAAAAATAGCATCATATAATCTCGCGCGTTATAAAATACATAAAATTTGTAAAGTACATAATGTGACGAAACTTACCCTTTCTTTATGGCAATCATGTTCTATTGAGCTACATATTAGTTTATGGCTGTTTGGTAAATGTTTAATAATCTGTAAAAGAAAACAATTGATAGTTTAGTAAATAATGATTTTTTTAACATTGATAGCGAAGTAAATAATTAACATGTGTTCACAGATTAACTTACAGGTTCCAAACATTTGCTTGTACAAAGTCTGTTTCCAGCTGGGGTGCATGGAAGTTCGTCAGGCAGATCATTAATAAGGGCAGGATTGCCTTTAGGCGGTTCTTTGCTGCCCTTCTTAAATTGTCCACTTAAAAAAATCCCACAGGCGCAACCGACTGGAGACTCAGTAGTCGAAATTTTAATGGTGCTATTTATAGCTCCCTCTTTCGTTTGACTATCCGCTAATGCAGATGACAGGCAAATGATTAATAATAGATATACTTGATACATTTTTCTGTAAAAAAATAATTTAATAATTTTAATAGTAAATTATGAAAATTTAATTTAGTTGTACTCACATTGATTGAACTGACTGCTTTAGCCGAAGTGCTGGAGATCGGTGAGTCGGAGCAGGTTTTGTTAAAGGTGCCTTGTTGTGTATAGTCAGCATTTAAAGTGGGGCAGACGTTTAATAAGCAACGTTTCATAATTCGATAATATGCCATTTATGTTTGTGTATGAAAATGTTTTATTCTTCTTTCAGTCATGGGATACAAATAAATATGTACTGAGAAAAAGGTTGCACACTTTCTTATTAATAAAACGATATATGTTTATTATGCATTTTATGACTTCTTAATCAGTTTTGCGTTTCCTTTCAAAACGACTTTCTCTCCATTCGCGACGCAGGTATATTCACATTTCATTATCTTCCTCTCAGAAACAATTTGCACTTTTATTTCTATCGTATCCCCGGCATAACACGGTGCTGGAAACTTCAGATTTTGTTCGACTACTATGGTTCCTGGACCTGGTACCTTTGTACCAAGTACTCCTGAGACCAAACCATTGAGAAGAGCACCATGAACAAGGTTGTTTGAGGATTCAGTATGTATCGGGTTGTAGTCACCAGTTAGCTTGGCGAAATTTAATACATCATCTCTTGTAATTGTTTTGAAAACTGATACTTCATTAGCATTATTGACAGTCTTCAAAATATCTGAAGCTCCAGTGCAATATTTTCTCAGTAGTCCAAATAATGACTTAGTCAACTTCATTTTACTTCTGTTATCTGGTCAATTACTTCATTTATATTTTATTCATCGACCTTAGTCTCTACTGGTGGTACAGTTGTGGTGCAATCATTCATAAATATTGTTGCCAGGTTTTTAACACGATTACTTTCATGATTCGACAAATCAGATATTTTCTTAATTAAATCCGTTGTTACTTCATCCTTAGATTCAGGTGTAATTAGATATATTAAACTTGTAATTGTTGACAATATGATATCTTCATCTTGTGATACAAGCAAGCTTGTTAATAGTGGAATCCCTTGATTACGTAATATGTATAATTTATTAATCGGATCTGAAACGCAATATGTATTTTAATCTCTGATCGTTAGTACATGCTTCAGGAATAACAAGTATCATAATGTAAATTCTTACCGACGCATGCATTACAAATACCTCCAACTGCAAAGCGTACTAGCTTTACATTATTATCTGACAGACTGTAAAGAAACAAATCAAGTATTTTAAGCTGTCTTATGTAATCATAATTTATGGGATCGTACGCAAAATTAGCAAGATTCGCCAGTACCTGTTCCTTCGCCTCTATAAAAAATAATTCATTTTATTAAGATTCTAATTAATCGCAATAGTTTTATTACCTCTAGACTTAGTAGTCTTGAATTCGGTCGCTAAAAGTTTCAAAAAATCGTAACGACCGACAGGATTTTTCCCGGTGCGTTTTATTAATTTCTCCTTACTAGAAAACATGGGACTGCAAATCGTTTATCAATAGAGAACAATTGCCAATATTACAATTCTTATATTCTCGTTAGATGATTATTATTGTAAGTTCTTATCGAATACTCGAATTATGGTCGTAATAAAACAAACATTTTACAGTGCTTCACTTAATTCCATTCTTGTATTTCATTGTTTATTTATCTAAAGAGTGGATGAGGTATAGTTGAAGTTGAGAGGTCAGGTCGAACTTGAGAATATACGTACGGTGCTATTATTCAATATAAGCAGGTGAAGTTTCCTAGTGTAATTCCGAAATTGACAAGCATTAAATATGCGCACGTGAAATACAGTAAATAATAAATACGCACATTCGCTGTCTGAAATATTTATTTATCAGCATTGCATTTTAAACGGATTAATGTACGAATAGGAATAGGACTTCACCCGGATATGACGTTTCAAGAAAAGTGTCAGCCTATGCAACTGCGATTATAGTCAATGACCGGACGTTACGATTGATATAAAATTAATCGTATTGGTGGACGAACTATTTTCTGATTTTCTGCATTGTTTTAATATATAAACCGGATCGGTGGCTCGGTATTCTCATTGAACGTGACCGAACGTCGAGTGCACATCGAGCGTATATTCGAATATACCTTCCCATATCGTAATTTCTATGAAAGTGTCGGCCGGACCTCGTCATGGTTAACACGTAGCCGGTGTTCAACGTGTCATAGACCTCCTGATCCTAGCCTAGGCATAGTGGTTTAGTAATTTGTTGCGGGCTGCTTCTTGGTTTGCAACGTGTCTAATAAAAAACAAATGTTAATATGTCGCTGGCGAACGTCTGTTGAAACGTAACAGTAAAGATATCCATCACGTTCGTAGTATTTCATTGAAAATATGTTGCCAAATAGAACGAGCACGACGAACACCAGAAAAGATATGTTCCCTGATAAGAAATCGACCTCGAAGCAAATGAAAACTTCCACGTTAACAAACGCCGTTGGCTATAGTTCCTTAATTACATTCACCGTTTTACTATTCGCTTGGATCTCGGGATTCGCCTCTCGATTATTTGCAGTGATACGCTTCGAAAGTATCATTCACGAATATGATCCATGGTACGTATTTTTCTGTTATCAAATTAAATTCGGCTTTATGTTAAAATTTTATTTTTTGTAATCTGTATTGCCACCGTCGAATATATTTTGTTAAAATACAGGTTTAACTACAGAGCGACAGCTTATATGGTGGAACATGGATTTTATAACTTTTTAAATTGGTTCGACGAAAGAGCATGGTATCCGTTGGGTCGTATTGTAGGTGGAACTGTTTACCCTGGATTGATGATAACATCTGGGTTCATACACCATATATTACATTCATTAAATATCCCAGTTCATATAAGGGACATCTGTGTATTCTTAGCTCCAATATTTAGTGGCCTTACAGCCATCTCTACGTACTTATTAACGAAGGAAATATGGAGCGCAGGAGCTGGATTGTTTGCAGCTTGCTTCATTGCAATCGTACCTGGCTACATCTCAAGATCCGTAGCTGGGAGTTACGACAACGAAGGCATTTCCATTTTCGCGTTACAAATTACATATTATCTATGGGTGAAGTCAGTTAAGACCGGCTCTATTTTCTGGGCATCGATGACTGCTTTGTCCTACTTTTACATGGTATCGGCATGGGGTGGTTACGTCTTCATTATCAACTTGATTCCCCTCCATGTTTTCGCACTGTTGATCATGAACAGATTCAGTTATCGCCTTTTCACGAGTTACACCACGTTTTATATCCTCGGACTTCTGTTCAGTATGCAAATACCTTTCGTTGGTTTCCAACCAATTAGAACATCAGAACACATGGCAGCGGCAGGCGTGTTTGGTCTATTAATTTTTGTGGCAACTCTTAGGTACGTTGATTGTTCAATAAGATCATTTTGATACACGTGATGTTCTAATGCGACGCGTTTTATTATTACAGATACTTAAGAACTGTACTTACAAAATCTGAAATGAAATACTTCGGTGGGATAGTTACGGTCACAGCTGCTATTCTACTGTTAGTTTTGATTTGTTTAACTTATGCTGGTGTCGTTGCACCTTGGAGTGGAAGATTTTATTCGCTTTGGGACACTGGCTACGCGAAGATACACATTCCAATAATAGCATCTGTTTCTGAGCATCAACCGACAACGTGGTTTAGCTTCTTCTTTGATTTACATATTCTGGTAACGACGTTTCCTGTAGGTCTTTGGTACTGCATTAAACATATTAACGATGAACGGGTTTTTGGTAAGATTTTGTTTGATAGAAACATTATTGATTGATCTTGTGCACGTATATCATTAAGTTTCTTGTTTGTAGTTATATTGTATGCTATAAGTGCCGTTTACTTTGCCGGAGTGATGGTGAGACTTATGCTCACTCTAACTCCAGTCGTCTGTATGCTTGCCGGAGTAGCGTTTAGTGATCTCCTTGAGTTATTCTTCAAAGAAGAAGACGAGAGGAGCGACCGAAGTAATACTGGAAGCGAAGAAGAGAGCGAGGAGGAGAGAGAAAAGAGTCCTGGTAGAGCACTTTATGACAAAGCTGGCAAACTTCGTCGAATGAGACACGAAAGACCCAGAGGCAATGGTGATGGCTTAGGTGTAAACCTTAGAAATGGTGTTGTTATCGGAGCATTTATGTTGATGATGATGTTTACCTTGCATTGTACTTGGATCACAAGTAATGCATACTCTAGCCCTTCGATTGTCCTGGCAACATATAGTAACGATGGCGGTCGCGCTATTCTCGACGATTTTCGAGAAGCTTACTATTGGCTGGCACAGAATACACCTATCGATGCTAGGATTATGAGCTGGTGGGATTATGGTTATCAAATTGCTGGAATGGCTAACAGGTAAGTGTTCTTAAAGAAATAAGTACAATTATATAAATGGATTTATAATGGATCATAATAAATTTCAAGTGGATTGGAAGATTAATGAATTTTATTCGAACACAGAACTACACTTGTGGACAATAATACTTGGAATAATTCACATATAGCTCTGGTTGGAAAAGCGATGAGCTCAAATGAAAGTGCTGCTTACGAAATTATGACGTCGTTAGATGTAGACTACGTACTAGTTATTTTCGGAGGAATGATCGGATATTCCGGAGATGATGTTAACAAGTTCCTTTGGATGGTACGAATCGCCGAAGGTGAACATCCGCAAGATATTCGCGAGAGTGACTATTTCTCGGAGAAAGGAGAGTTTCGTGTGAATTCAGAGGGTTCGCCAACTCTTTTGAATTCGCTTATGTATAAATTAAGTTATTATCGATTCGGAGAAGTGAAACTTGATTATCGGTCACCGTCTGGTTATGATCGTACACGTAATTCTGAGATAGGAAATAAAAATTTCCAATTAACGTATTTGGAAGAAGCATACACAAGCGAACATTGGCTTGTTAGAATTTACAGGTAATATGCCATAGATGCTATTCACGCTTCAATGGATTCCCACATTTTATTGTCCTTTACAACGCTTGTGAAATTGCAGGGTGAAGAAACCAAATGAATTTAATAGACCAAGCATTCCAATATCTAAACGGGTTATCACACGTAATGCCAATTCGTATGTCAGTAAAAAGGTGAGAAGTTCATTTTTCATATTATTTAAGACCATCATTTTTGTCATTTACAAACATTGATCGTATCGTTTCACGTTTTTCGCATTATAACATTGTGTAATTTTGAAATGTAGTTGAAGTTTTGGGGGGTTGGACATTAATGTTTCAGACACCGCGTCGTAAGAAAGGTTACTTAAAAGGCCGGCCAACTGTTATTAAAGGACAAAAACCTCAACGAAGAACTACGTAACATACGTGTATTATCTAATTCATAATAATTTTCAAATACAATTTTATAATAAAAGAAAGAATTACCGTCCCTTGGGTCTACCACAAACTATACCTCCTAAGAATTTAATATCATTGAAAATTTAACATCGATTAAAGGAAAGCGGTTTTCAACGCTTAAAGCAATTGGGACAATTTTTTCAATAAGAACAACTTTGTAAAGGAGGAATCATATTATTAGTTCAATGTATCACACTACATTTAATTCTTGTTGATTTTTTTAAGATTATTAAATGCTGTCTACGTATTATCTCCTACATTAGGCTTAGGCAAAGTATAATTTTTTTAATGATTGCAGCTTGCGACGTATCTTTATAACAAATTCACTTTATTTATATAACAGAAAAACAATATCTCTATACGTCTGAAAATTCTTCNGCCCTTGGCCAATGATCCTGAAAATGTGTATTCATTAGTATCTGCATGTTTCAATGGGGTATCGAATTATGGATAGAAATTACCTAAGTTGTATCCCATGTGTGCTANGCAATATCTCTATACGTCTGAAAATTCTTCTGTACTTATTCAGTATTCAACGTTTGGCACAAATTTTTATTGTCCGCTTCACGAGTATTGTACGTTTATAGGAGCAAACGATGAATGTGAAATATTAAATTCTGAACTGTCGAGTGGAAACACTGAAAAATGATGATTACGTGTACATTTTTGTTATGCCTGTGTAATGCACACTAAACTTCAATAAAAAAAAGTTCACTAGTCGAAGTGAATAATAATAAACGTTTATTAAATATCAAGCAAGCGAGATCGGAGGGATATATGTTATGTATACAAAGTTTATTGTATATTACCATGTTGAACATTTGTAAGAACACCTGTCCCCTAAAACTATTGTATTACTTTAACATTTGGTTTGGAGCACCCTACACAGAATTGTAAAAAAAAACTGAATTTAATGAAAATCTGTTCCTAAGCATTATTGTATTACCTTCACTTCAAGTTTCTTTTATCAATCTTGTTCATACTTATTTGTATAGGTAACATATTTCATAATTGTACGCAAGCCTGAAATTCATGTGATTTCATAATCTACATTCTAACATTTTTTACATGGATTTATTTTACGTTGATCACTATCTTTTTATAGATACGCGATCGAGTTTAGAAGGTCGATAATTACAATTAAAAGAACATTAAGTACTCAAGACAGATGTATGATTAATTACTTAGAAAAGTAAGGAAAGAAGTTGTATAAGTAGAACAAGGTTGTTAAATACATTTTTCTGAGGACATATAATTTCGTCTTCTATATAGAATTGAAAGTTGTTATGTTAATAAACAAATTTAGTACAAATTCTTATATAATGTGGGAGACAGACAATTGAGTAAAAGTAGTGTAATGAATTTTATGTATGTTATTTGGATTAATTTGTATTTTCCTGATAAATAATAGAATATTACGTTTGAATGAGATGGGACTTTCAACGAGAGATTTAAAAAACGGATGAAACAATTCAACAGGTGGCCTTTCATAATATATGCATTTCATGAATAGGTTATAGTCTTTTAAATGTCAAAATCAGCTGATCGGTAATAGTAATAAGAATTTTTCAAGCCATTCAAGTCTTCCATTGTTTATTAATGAAATGTAGAAATTATTATTAGCTGAGTCAGTAAAAACCAATTGCAATATTTATGTACTTTTTTAATACGTTTGTATTATTTATGTAAAATTTTACTTATGTCCAGAAATTTCAAATTTTGAATCAATAACTTTTGGCAAATAATATGTATTGNTACTAGATTGACGTTTCTTATTGTCTTCCATTGTTTATTTAATGAAATGTAGAAATTATTATTAGCTGAGTCAGTAAAAACCAATTACAATATTTATGTACTTTTTTAATACGTTTGTATTATTTATGTAAAATTTTACTTATGTTCAGAAATTTCAAATTTTGAATCAATATAACTTTTGGCAAATAATATGTATTGAAATGATACAATACCAAAATAAATACTTAAGATTTTTTCGAGAATTGTTTTATATATTAAATTTAAATGGTTTTATTTAATTCTTATATATTGTAAATGGTAATATATAATAATGTATATTATAATTATTACTTAAGCAATTTTTAAAAATATCTATATAATAGTATTTTTTATCACATTATTTTGTAATCAGACATCGATTATTTATTAATTATAACTGCTGGATCATGCTACACTTAAATAAGCAGATTATTTTGCAAAATAATAATCCTTTTAAATAGTATTANATATTTTTTATCACATTATTTTGTAATCAGACATCGATTATTTATTAATTATAACTGCTGGATCATGCTAATACACTTAAATAAGCAGATTATTTTGCAAAATAATAATCCTTTTAAATAGTATTAATACGTAACATACATTAAAATGCCGATAACAAAAAAAGCAGCATTTGTATAAACCAGACATTTGAATAATTTAAAGATTGATGAGGAACAAAAGAAATTTAATTAACNGCTGCATTTGTATAAACCAAACATTTGAATAATTTAAAGATTGATGAGGAACAAAAGAAATTTAATTAACAAATACGTCAGTTCTGAAAATGACATTTCTTCTAACGTATATATTTTTTCGAACACGTTGGTGTATTGGTTTCAAAGAAATGGGAAGAAACTGAATTGTAGATCTAAGCATTAGAGATTTGAAAGAGAGTTGTTAAGGTTATGTCAGCGTGAATAACGTAGAACGATCTAAACGTTTCTAGAAGGAGTATTCGGAAACCATGTAGAATCATGTTTTTGTAAATAATCATATAAAATTAGTTAACACTTAACATAGGCGTGAAATGTTTCTATGCCAGATTCCTAATGATAATACAGTGAATTCAAAGATTTTTCGCATGAGAAACTGTTCGTGTGTGCAGCGCCCGCCATTTTGCTTCCCTTATATCTGACATGTCTTTCTAATGTTATTATCGATGAACGCTGGAATTTGTGCGTGAATCTGCAATCTTGTTCGAGTGTATTTCGCACGAAAACGATCGAATTGCCTCTGATTGGACAGCAACCACCATTACTGTCGGGAGTAATTTCCATTGTCCCAACCTCGGTTAAACCTAAACGAAACGAGTCCACAAAGCGAACTTGGCGAGAGTATTTGTGAACAGTTTACTACTATTCTGCCACATGAATATGCGTCAGGGCTCGTTAAATGAGTTTTTCTAACTGTATTATCGAAACTTGATTAAAGTATCTCGCACAGTGTTTCATTGCCTATATAAGGAGTGAACCTAACCAAGACAGTGTTGATGTTCATAATTATGTACTCATGTCAACACAAAAGATCAAACGTCTGTTGAAATGGCTATGTCGAAAATTGGTCAAACTGTTGGGATCGACGGCGAATGATTTCGTGTTCAATCAAGCAAGATTGCACGAAAATGTGTAAAGAACATTTCATGTGAATTGCTATGCGAGGCAAGGATTGTTTTTATCCTGATCTAGCCATGGATTAAGTTCATGCTCATTGCTCGAACCAGGAGACTTTACAATAACAATCTAGTACGCATTATGTACAGGGATACACAAATTTAGACTTAAACCGATACAAGTTAGCTTTAATCAATCTAGACTCTACTGACTGCTAAAGTATTATTTGCAATTTTAGACGACACCAATCAAATTTTATTGTCATATAAATATACAATTTTTTTGTAAACATCCGTTAAAAGAAGTTTGATACTGAATGAATAGCTAATGAATTTTAATCTTTCTATTGAGATCCATGACAAAATTGTATTTTGTACATATGACGATTCGTGTAAATAAGATAGGCCAAGTGCACATTGTACTAACATCGTTTACATAAGTAGTACACAATTATTTTATGATCAATTATATATTGTACAAGAATTTGTTTTATCAGTTATATTGTACACAAGCATTAGCAAGTTAGCTTTCTCAAGTAAATACAAAAGAACTGAACTGTGATATGATACAATAAGATTAATTTTTTATTTTTTTATTCTCAGTATTACAAATTGAAGGATATTTATGTATGGTCTATTGGATTTAGGCACATGGTGTGAACTAAGTTTTATCTAGATAGGAAGAAGTTGATTTGGAGGGTTTTGAGGATGCAGATGGAACAGGAGGCGGGAAACGGTGTAATCAATGAAGGTCCCTATACCCGAGAACTTAATCATGGACAATAAATTGAAGTTTTCGGATCGTTTAAAGGCTTTGTTGAAAACTGAGGCCCACCAGGATGTTGACCCATACATCTTCAGTGAACCGGAGCCATTCAGTACAGCGACTGGAAGAAATGTTTCAATAGTGTCGCCGAAAGATCCTAAAGTAATGCAAAATTGTAAAAATAGTAAGACTTCTAGAGGGAAATGTATGAAACAAAGAATAACATCTGTGCCAGATGCCGAATACAAAGTTGTACAAGATCATGCTGTAGAATTAGACGCTGACTGTAGTGTTGGTGGTGGTGGCAGTGCAAGTGGTGATGGTGAACACATAGATTATAAATTCGCTAAAGCAGGCCGGCACAAGCAGCATCACATTGGGAATCTGCAGAGATTGAGAAGAGGCAGGAGGCAGAGTCGGGACCACACGCTGTTGTACTATCCCAGAGCCGGGGATGAGATATCAGACAGTGATTCTAGTGGAGATGAAATGACGGTTTATCAACGTTACTGGTTTCCCGGCGAGAGCAGTTCAACGTTGAACAGATCTGCGCGCCTTTCTCAGCTTCGTTCTCAACTGAGAAGAAGATTGCTTCAGCTACACAAGAGCGGGACGGATTCCGAGCTTTTGTTACGCGACAGAACCAGATGTCTACTGGAAGCCGCTTACAAGGATCCTGCGTCGACTGCGAGAGCTTTGAACGGTAATCCGAGTACGAGCAAGGTGGTGAACGAACCACTGCTAGTTGGTGGACTCTGCGGTGCTGACGGATGTCAACAGACGTCTTTGCCATGCACCCGACATTGTTCTCGCCACATCATGCTGAACGGAGATCAACTTTTATTTGAACATTGCACTGCCAAATTTAGTGATAATACACAATGCTGTATTCCTGTGTTTGACGTTGCACATGAATTGCCTCTTTGCCCGGAGCACGCAAGGAAAAGGGACAATTACCATCGTAAGGCCCAGGAGTCTAAACCAAAGAAAGCTCGTAAAAAGCCGGCGTCTCCCACGATTCCTAGGCCTAAACCGAAGTCCAGGCCGAAGAAGAGAAAGCGACCGCCTGCGAACAAACTCGAGACCAAAGGTCCCACTCTGGTACATGAGGAGAGTCAATATTTGAATCAAGTAAACTCTAGTGAAACTCAGGCGAAAACTTTGAGTAACTTGAACACCGTTGCACAAGGAACTTCGAATTCGGGTAATTTAAATTTAGGATTAGGACTTGGCCTTGGAGCAGGACTTAAAGTAGATTTGGGAGATCATGAAGTGTTTCCTTCTCTGGACGGTGCGGAGCACGATTTTGGGACTGTACTCAACAACTTACCAGCCGATGCTTTTAATGACTTGTTTATTGGTAAATATTCTTATTTTTCTACTATCATTTTACGTAAATCCAAATATATACTACTGAAAAAATATATAGCATTGCGAAATTTCTGTCGAAAATTAGTCAAGTTTGGAAGATGATTTACTCATCAGCAAATTATCGTAGGATGATGACTTTTATTTTATATTAATGCTTGAAACTTGTAATTTCGAACACTATGCAGAGATATATAATTTGATATACTCTGATAGATAATTATTCCACAATTTCCGAGAAAAATTTCTTGAAGCCATAATTTTTTTTAGTAGTATATTTATCTTGGCAAGCTAAGCATGTGCTATTCATTATACTGAACATGGTAATAGAAAAGGTGTATCATTTTGCTCCTAGAAGGTAGGAGCGGAGAGTATGTACCTTCGAGAGAGGAGGAGGAAGAACTGGAGAGAGCTCTTGAAGCAGTGGATAAAGATGTTCGGAATTTGGAAAGAATGGGGCATACGCACGGACTTTTAGAGCCGACCTTGTTGGCCCAACTTATGTCAGACATTGCTTCGTAGCCCCGCCTATTCGAATAATATAATAATTTGAAAAGGAGTTCGCGTGTGTTCCTCATGGTATAGAAAAACTTACTATTTGTGGTCTGTGCTGCTAAATGTATGATTGTGTTATTAACTTTCGTTGTATGACGAATTGATCTCGGACAATGGGAGAGATTAGCAGAAAGTAAAAGCAACAGTTACTAATTTAGTATAAATTTAATTGGGTACAATGTCGTATGATTAGAAGAGGATTGTATGTTTTTGGGAGCGCTAAAAAATTTTCTTTATTGACAAAAAAAGGCAATCTCATAATGCAAACGTAATTGAACGTGGTTTGCATTTATGTTTGCGTTTACTCGCAAATAATTTTGAATATAACTCAAAGATCTAGCTACGAAGTTAGGACGTTTATCGTAAGAAACNTAACAGTTACTAATTTAGCATAAATTTAATTGGGTACAATGTCGTATGATTAGAAGAGGATTGTATGTTTTTGGGAGCACTAAAAAATTTTCTTTATTGACAAAAAAAGGCAATCTCACAATGCAAACGTAATTGAACGTGGTTTGCATTTATGTTTGCGTTTACTCGCAAATAATTTTGAATATAACTCAAAGATCTAGCTACGAAGTTAGGACGTTTATCGTAAGAAACGCTTTACACTTATTAAGAAATGTAATAAGAAAAAGGACTCTCCTACAAAGTAATTTTGGATACACTTTAAATTTACGGGGTACGTAAATTTTATTTTATTTACCAATTTGATATGGCTTAATTCGAACTAAGAATTAAATTTATTTATAAACAAGTTTATGAATATATTTTATTTTCTACATTTCTGTGTGCTCTACATCAATGAGTAATATTCAAAAATAGATTGCTAGTACATAATTGAATAATTTTACGTAAATTCGTTGTAACTAGAAAAACTCGTGACAATTTTTTGGAGGGAGTGAATTTAATTTTTGTTGAAATAGAAGCCTTGGAAATTCTTCAATAAATTGTTTTACGTCGAGAAACATTGTCTGTAGGAGGCAAGTGCATGAACACATGACTGAACTTAAAAAAAAAATGAAAAAAAAATTACACATACGAGTAAGTCATATTCATTTTCATCATCTATCTGCTGTAATAATATATGCGAAGTAATCGTGTTAATAATCTTACTTATATATGCATAATCATCTCACTATCATCATTCTCTTCATTTTGTATTATAATCATGTAGACGAATGTTCAGTACTAGATAGCTGTAATATAATATTAAAGTTTCAATTTAATAAGAAGTGCCGAAATAATTTCATTTTTTTGATATTTTTAGTAACTGTAATACGTTGAGATTTCTTTTGCAACCTATGCAGACAAGAGGACACGCGGTGCATTAATTTGTCGATCTAATAATAATGAACGATATCGAACGGCATAAACGTGGCACAGATTCTGAGAGTAAAACTAGATTGCTCTGGCTAATTATAAGAATATCTAAATCATTTACTGCCATTGAACATTTAAACAGCATAGTTCTAAACAGTAATATACTTATTGTATTAGCTTTATTCGTGTAACTTTTTCAAGGATGCATGATGTACTTTCAGGATTAACATAATTTTAATACATATCGTAATTGAAATCAAATAAAACGAAACTACGTTGAATCACTTTGTAGACTATAGGGGTATCACTAGATTAAACGGACGGGCGACGCGGTCGCCGTTTGACATCAGGACTCTGTACAGGATTTCGCGGGATATCTAGCTTTTATTATCAGTTTCTCTGTGCCAAATGCACTTGTTGAGGTATTGATTAATTTTTGTACCGTACACATGCGTGTCGCTATTCGTGAACGATAGGTCGCAAAGAAGTGTATCCTGAATAATAAATGTTTTAGCTAAATATAAATGATCGCAAATGAACAGTGAATTTGCCACTTGTAAATGGAATGAAACAAACGATATGATTTACCCATATTGGGATTAAATTAATGTCTATATATTATATATACATATATGTATACATGTATATATCATATTACCCATCGTATAATGTCGTATGTATGTGTATACATGTGCGTATATATTTGTTATTATATATAATGGTAGTAAGTATTAGGTACAACAATTATTTATATAAGGACAATGCAGAATTTAATTATGAAACGATTGCATTGCTTCGAATGTACCTATATGTGTATCTCCTTGTAAAATATCAGCATTAGTGCGCATTATTAGGCATTATCAATTATAATAAGCATATTTTTTACATTGTCTTACTGTACTCAGTTTATCTACCCTGATCTTACATCCTTAATGAGTCTTTTTCTATTTTGAACGTATGTGTCGGTGTTTAATAATACTTCGTGCGATAGAAAAGCTTACTACTCTTCTAAGTGTCAGTCTATCACATTTTTTATTCTCAACAAGTATAAACGATGCATCGATATTTTGTACTCGCAACGTAACGATTCATAGGGAAATTGAATATTTGGGAAAGTATTGTAAATATAGACACATCAATTCAATTATTTAATTGTTATTAATTAGTACTGACATTAAACAATTACACAAAAAATAAAATAGTCTTGAAGTACCAAGCAGCTATTAGTTTGTGTTTTATGTATTTTGCTTTACTACGACGAACATATTTATTACATTTACGAATATTTTTCTATTTGTTACCGACCGACGTGTATTATATATATTTATTTTAATTACTTAATTAATTCCTGCAGTTTGACATGTAACAAATCTGAATGTTTTTATAAATTATATTTATTTCATTTATACAATTTCCCTCGTCTTTTCTTTGGCACAATAAGAGTGCGGTAAACTTTTACTAAATTACACGATAACAAATATCAGTTGACATTAATATACATCGAAAAAGTTTACATAGTTCAAAAAGAAACATTTGTCTGTATCACAAGAGAAGATTCTCCTCCTTTCAATCATGTAAAAATAGATTTAAACAGAATTTAAATATTACAGAGATGCTTAGTTTTTGAACTACTCTTATGGAAATTATTCTAATATCGTCGATATCGAGTATGTGTCTACTTGTTTACGTCCTTGACGCTTAACTTCTCTAATGTACCATCTCTTCTTCGCTTCTTCGCGAGCGGTTTCGTAGCCCCTCGGAGCCAAATCGATCGTCCTCATCGAGAAATCTCTGGTGAAATCGGGCTTCGTTTCCGCCGGTGGAAATCTTGGAATTTTCTTTACCACTTTCTGTAACATTAACGATTAATAATAGAAATGTACAGGCAAGATTGAATCATGTTTATAACAAGCCCACCGTGTCTTCCGTCACAGTACTTTTCTTATCGAATATTTTTCTGTCCGACAATTGGATCGATAATTTAATTGGATCTTGTTCCTCTTTCTCCTCTATAGGCATTAGCATTACGTCGTAATTGGCTCGATTCTCACCTAAAATTCCTACTTTTACCCCGAAGTCTTCTAATTTATCTTCTTCCATGACGAGAGCGTATTGCAAGTAGCGAATGCGTTCATCGTCATCAGGCGTAGCTTCTATCCCTGTACACTGCAACGTATTATTTATTTCCCTACGAGGAAAAATAACGAAGAACGAATAACAAGGAACTGACCTAAAGCTAGGAGCCGATGGTCGCAAGCTGAATATATAAGATCCTGTATCAAAGGAGAATTTCTTAATAATCTCCTTTTCTCCTGCATCTTCTGACCTTGTAGTACTCGAATGTCGTCGTCCAACATATCTTGAACGACGTGAGCGATGCTTCGCCTCTCGGCTATATTGTATGCCTCGGTTCTAAACAATCGATGCAATTCTATTTCTAGAAATCAACATTTTATAGATTTATTCATTTTTTACATCTGTATTTTATATAATAGATTATTTTGTTATACAGTGATTTACCGATGAGGCTGAAATGTTTGCGTTGTAATGCTATCCAGACGATGCGGTGTGCCAAACAAATTAATACTTCGAACATTCGTAAGTCTTTTTCTCCTTGTGACTGAGTCAGAGATCCCTCTTTCTTTCCGCCTGTCATATGATGATACTGAATGGTGTCCTGGCAGCCTATTATCAAATCCGCGTATTCTCTGCCTAAGATACAACGGAGGCTCATCATTTCCTCGGCGTATCTGAATCTGTAGCCTTGAGCCAAAGGATTTGGAGCCTTTTTCATAGTCGCCGCACGTTCGTCCATTAATTCCTCCCATGTCATGACGTAAAATTGAAAATAAAGAATTATAGCTCTTAGGAAACGATCCACGACTGGTAAATGGAAGAAATTGACGAACTGAGGGCTTATAGGGCTGACCAGTAAATATAGGACGAGATCTTTTATGTCCTGTAGAATAATCACATCTGGCTCGTTTGGAGCCACTTTTCTTAAATAGTATTTTCTGAATCTTAGCTGAAATTAATAAAAGTCCAAGTTTGTATTGTGAATTAAGTTCCTTTTATTTTCTATTATCTACCTTTTCACGTTGGCTCAGAGTTTCATTGAAATTTAATATTAAATACGCATGTGGAGCGTAAACGGCTGATTCCTGAATAGGATCCGTAGTCGTTTTGATCTTTTTCACATGTTCATCTTCAGCTTTTTGTGTGCTTATGTTTAAATATAATAATGTATAAAGAAACATGTTTCAGTGATTTTCTGCATAATGCCTATAAATTATCCTTAAATTTTTAAAGATTTGTTACCTCACTAAAAGTATGCCATCAGAAATTTCATCCCATATAAAGTACCTTTCTTCCATTTTTAAGTTTCAAAATAAAAAAATATTATTCACTTAGATTGCAATAATGTATTTTGTAACAAAATCAGGTTAAATAATTGAAAACTGAAAAGTAAATAATCACTCAATGCTGCATGGCTTGATTATTGATTACATGGATACATGCACAGATGCAAACATGTAACCATGCACTATAAATGAAAGTAGAAATTCTAATTTCTAAAATTAAGAACTTTAATAAAAAATAGACGTTAAACAAATTTGTCCATTTTGAATTAAATTTTATTTTACAATACATTGATTTATAATGGTACAAATCTATAAGTTAGTTTTCATTTCTCTACATTATCACTTTTCTTTAGAAGTAAACGATGCTTTGGAAGAGAATTTATAATGTCTTGATCCTCTGGGAAAACAGCTAAGCTCGGTAACATATAATACGGTACTTCGTATTTGATTCTCTTTTTTGGGTCAGAACTGTAGTGGAGTATTTTACATCTCACTTTAACTTCCTCGTGATTATTAATTTTGACGACAACATAAAATTCTCTGCTTTCGATAGATAAATCAGGACCAGATATAGGCTTCGTCGGCATAGTTATAGCATTTTCAGGCACGATGAATCCCCCTTTACGAAAAGCTGCTTTTACATGCCACTTGTCTATGGTCCATGGTACGTCCAAGGACATATTCAAGCATAAATAAAGTTGAGACAACAAAGTTATTGTTCTCTCCACGAATTGAGAACTATATTCCTGCATTGCCTTTCTATCCTCTATGTCCTCAATCAAATATTTTTCTAGATTCTCAGGTGTTGCATACACAGCCAGTTTCGGTAATATAAGAGTTTCATAAGCCTTTTGGGAACGCACTGAAACCTTTTGACCCTTTTTTCCAATATCTTTTACATTGGTTAATAAAACCATGTCAATATATTTTTGTGGTCTAGTATTTGTATTTTCTACAAGATCATAAATAAAATGTTTATGTGTCAGTTTCTTGTATGTCTCATGTTTCTTATGCAGAGGCGGTGCATATCTTCTTTTTAAAATAAATGTGTTCTAAAATGGAAAACAATCATTTCAATTGTTTACAATTTCTTATACATCTTTGTAAATAAAATAATTACCCGAGTTTGTTGTAGTGATATATTAGCTTGATTCGTAAGAAGTGTAGCTTGTGGTTTTAGTTGATTTATACACAACTGTGTATATTTTAACATATTTACTTCGTTTATTAACTGTAATATAATTATTTACGTACAAAATATATTATAATGTTTCGACTTCAGTACAGTGTTAAGTAATTTGTTGAGGTTAATATGCGCACATGTCTGATATTCGAACGTGGCGCCATCTAGCGGAATGAAGTCGTGAACTAAGCATTTTAGATTTACGAAGCAAAAAGAAATAATTTTCGTGACAAGACATCGTGTGATTATAATTTTTAACGCAATTTAAACTATATAGGTAAGTAAATACATAAAACAGTAAATAGTTTTTCAGTATTTTTTATTTAATATGAATAAAATGAAANCAGGTGTTGCATACACAGCCAGTTTCGGTAATATAAGAGTTTCATAAGCCTTTTGGGAACGCACTGAAACCTTTTGACCCTTTTTTCCAATATCTTTTACATTGGTTAATAAAACCATGTCAATATATTTTTGTGGTCTAGTATTTGTATTTTCTACAAGATCATAAATAAAATGTTTATGTGTCAGTTTCTTGTATGTCTCATGTTTCTTATGCAGAGGCGGTGCATATCTTCTTTTTAAAATAAATGTGTTCTAAAATGGAAAACAATCATTTCAATTGTTTACAATTTCTTATACATCTTTGTAAATAAAATAATTACCCGAGTTTGTTGTAGTGATATATTAGCTTGATTCGTAAGAAGTGTAGCTTGTGGTTTTAGTTGATTTATACACAACTGTGTATATTTTAACATATTTACTTCGTTTATTAACTGTAATATAATTATTTACGTACAAAATATATTATAATGTTTCGACTTCAGTACAGTGTTAAGTAATTTGTTGAGGTTAATATGCGCACATGTCTGATATTCGAACGTGGCACCATCTAGCGGAATGAAGTCGTGAACTAAGCATTTTAGATTTACGAAGCAAAAAGAAATAATTTTCGTGACAAGACATCGTATGATTATAATTTTTAACGAAATTTAAACTATATAGGTAAGTAAATACGTAGAACAGTAAATAGTTTTTCAGTATTTTTTATTTAATATGAATAAAATGAAATTCGTAAACATTATCGGTACGATTTCTGGTACCTCGCCCTGGCACCTGGACCACCAAACTTCTTTGGTTCACATCTTCTCGGGTCCGCAACCAGAAGAGTGCGGTCATATTGGATGAGAATGTCCTTTACTTCCTTCTTGCTTGCTTCGTCGACATCTAAAATAAAATGCCCCATACAATAACACATTCATAAAGGATTCATATAACTAAAATATATATATATACTTACACTTCTGATAGTATGCAACCAGAGCCTTGGAAATGGCTTGGCGGATAGCATAAATTTGAGCTACATGACCACCACCATTTACTCTCACTCTGATATCAACACCAGAGAACTTTTCCTGCAAAATACAAGATATAATTCAATAAAACTTGAAGGAATAAATACTTAATAGAAGAAATGTACAATGACAAATCTCAGTAATTTTATTTCTTTAATCCTTGATTATCATGTTCGGAATAAGTGAACATCATTGAAGATTTGAATATTGTGTTTGGGTCATTGATAGCAAAGTACATATTTTGAGTTTAGGTAAATATAGATGAATCAAGAGATTTCCTAGCACAAAGAATTTGCAATCTATGTATGTATTGCCTGTTTATTTCTACAGAAAATTGACCAGCTATGCAATCCATTCAACTAGCAGTAACACATATAATACAGAAAAGATAGGGAGAGAAAATGTGTCATATTTAAGTCTGGAATTTAGTGAATTGTACTTACTTTGCCCAGGAGCAAGATCGGTTCTTGCAATTTATATTGGAGCACGCGAGGCTCGACGAGTTCCAATGGGCGACCATTTACCCGGAGGTTTCCACGGCCTCGTTTGCAGTAGGCGACCGCGGTTGCACTTTTCTGTAAATACAAACGGATTACAGATACCACGCGGAAACACGCGCACGCCTAACCACAATCAAGTCTGTAAACACTCACTTTGCGTCCGAAGACCTGCACGGACTGGATCGGTTCCTTTTGTTTCTGAAAAGCAAATATTCCATGTTAAACTTAGCGTCGGAACATGAATTAATTTTACGTGTAAAACAATAAATTCATTGATCACGCAATGTGACAAAACCCACCTTCTGCATCTTGGAAACGCACGTCGTGGAAAGGAAGCTGGCAGGAAGCGGCGACGATATTTTCAGCGATAGAACTACGTTGATCAAATACGAATCCGAATGCAAATAAAAATGTTATAATTACAAAAATGAACTATAAACTCGTCGAAACTTCGGGTTTTAATTTTTTTTTCATTTTTTAGAACACTCGTGCGTTCTTTATTATTACGTCAATAGTTTTGGAATTGTACTGCGGTACTTTTGAATGTTGACGACGGTAACAAGATCAAATGCGCAATGACAAACAATAAATAAACTTATGCTCACGTTATACAGTTTTACTTTCGTCACGAGTCGATGTCATAATGATTCGTCACGGATTGAGAACGTTTCAGTATCTTCTTTCAAATGAATAGAATTGTATTAATTATTCTTTTATGTTTCGGTTATGTAATGCCAGTAAGCAACGATAGAGTAACGCGGGTACGTTCGACTTCATTCATAAAATCGACAAGTGACATAAATGCACAATACTCTGCAGAATGGACAAACAAAAATTAATATTATTTATTATTCATTAATATAATATATTATAGACGAAAACAATAGGTTTCGGTGTAAGAGGAATCAAAGGAAAATTGGTAGAAACTCAAAAGAATCATCAAGACAATTTCTTGACGATTGCTCCTGCTTTACCTATTCTACCTGGAGCTCCCGTACCACCGAAATTAAATAAACGTTATAATTCACTCAGGTATTCACATAATTATTACATCAGTATACCGCGACAATTCGAATCTTTCTTTGCAAAAACAATAAAAATGAATAATTTGAAAAATGTTTCTATCAATTTTATTTATAGTTTAACAGGTTCTCCAATTAACATAGAACATGACAGGATCGATAGTTCTACCACAGTTACTTTACAATGGACGAGTGAAGGGAAGATTGTGGTGGCTACAAGAACAGCTGCTGAGAAGGAGAAGAATCCTGACAGAATGTGTCTGGATAGAAGAGGGCTCACCACATTCCCAAACATAATTGGAGAGCCCCGTTTGCGTTTGTTATCTCTCCAGCATAATCTCCTCACAAGGATTGAGAATTCCAGTTTCTTTCAACTGTCGAAATTAGTATTTCTCGATCTGTATGATAATCAAATCGAAAAGATATGCAATTTTGAGGTCTTAGAAAATCTAAGAGTACTATTGATTGGAAAGAATAGGATAAAGAAAATTGAAGGATTGAAGCAGCTTTCGAAGTTGGAAGTTCTAGACCTACATGGCAATCAGATTGTGCAGATCTCAGATTTAAATAATCTCGCATCCCTAAAAGTTCTAAACGTAGCTGGGAACAATATTAAAACGATAGGGCAGCATGATTTTCAAGGTTTGGCATCGTTGAAGGAGTTGAATCTCAGACGTAATAAAATAAAGAGATTGTCAGGATTCGATGAAACACTGCAGCTACAGAAGCTGTACCTTAGTAACAATGACATCCAGAAAATTGAGGACATAGGGAGTCTCGCTAAAGCGTTACAACTTCGTGAAATAACAATTGATGGAAATCCCATAACTTTGAACGGGGATTACGTCTCATTCCTCGTGTCGTATTTGCCTAATTTACAATTTTTATCAGCTATGCCGATCACCGAACAAATCAGGAGGGCTGCTATGGCTTGGAGAACAACTAAAGAACAAAATAATTCCGCGTTTCTAAGTCTTACCGCGCAAGTCTGCATGAACGCTCGGCGAGAAGAAATTATATCGAACGCCAAAATAAATTGGGAAATTCTCAGGTGTAATTCAAAGTCGTCCTCAAGCGACAGCAATAAGAACAATACTCGAAATAGTACTATTAATGCGACGCAGATTCAGAAGTCAAGTAAATTTAATATGCTGAAAGTCAAGAATTTGGAAAGGGTAAAGTCGAAAGGCTTTGGTAGCTTATCGTCCATAAACGAAAACATAGAAGCTACCAAGATAAACATAAAGAAAAGAAGTAATTCAAGTGACAATTTATTTAGATTGAAGGACACGACTAAGCCGTATCCATTAGAATTTAAACTTCCACCAATTTTAGATTCCATCGTAGATAGCTTAATAAATAATAAGTTCGACGAGAAAATGAGGAAGAATCTAACTAAGATGAAGTCTAAATGCGACACAGACTCGTCAAGCAGCGATTCAGAGGCTCTGGAGAATCAGGAGAATTTGAAAACTTGTTTCAATTCTCATTTGCTAAACGCTAATCAGTACATTTCCCCTTGTAACGTTAACAAAATAGTTATTGACAAGACGTTCGATCCTGTGAATGTTCTGTCGCCATCAGAAGTCGCAAGTGATATAGAAAATCAGTGCTACGAAATATTTAAATCTCCCAAGTCGTCGGCAAGGGATGGAAAAGATTTAGCGAAATCGTCGAGCATAAAATTTCTGGATCAACAAGGTCTGAGCGATTGCCAATCGAAATCGAGCATCGGCTCCTCCGGTTATTGTTCCTTAAGCTCTAAAACCAACAGTATCGATAGTTGTAAATCAGTGCTAAGCGATTCCAGTACATCGCCTACTAATAAAAGCGCGGTACAAAAGTACAAGACTTCAGAGAAGAATAAGAACAGGGTAAAAAGCGCACAGGTAAAAAAAATGGTATGTTACAAAAGTAATAGAGCAGCGACTGCCAGAGCTAAGTATAGAGCTGCAACACCACCGAGTCCAGTGCCATTGCAGAATCCGCCGAAAGAAAGAGAGCAAGGTAAAGAATAAGAATAACTATGACATGTATCATGAATATGTGAATCTGAATCTTATCATTTTTTACAGGCGGAGATTATTTGATAGAAATTGTTGGCCGCTGTTTAAATGTTTACGGTCAAGGCGCGCTGCGTTTCATCGACCGGCCGTGGGACGTATCGAAGGCTCAAGATGTAAACGTAGTTAAATTTAATTATGTACAGTTCAACGATGTGGCCAAAGTTTTGTGTAAAGTAAAAAACCGATTTCCAAACGTGGAACATTTTACGTTTAAAGAGACTAACATCAGTTATCTGGGACAACTGAACGCTTTAGCTGAAATACAAGGATTGACTAGTATTAACATTGAAACTGGGAACCCGATCATTTCAAAGGATTGGAAAGTTTACGCTATATTCCGTTTAGCTCACTGGGGTTTAAAAGTTATCAATGGGAAAGAAGTAAATATCTCTTCAACTAACAAAATTTNGGGACAACTGAACGCTTTAGCTGAAATACAAGGATTGACTAGTATTAACATTGAAACTGGGAACCCGATCATTTCAAAGGATTGGAAAGTTTACGCTATATTCCGTTTAGCTCACTGGGGTTTAAAAGTTATCAATGGGAAAGAAGTAAATATCTCTTCAACTAACAAAATTTTTGATCATACGCTCGTGTTATAAATTGAATTTTTGTAACAGATCACTAATGAAGAGATTGATTCAGCAAACAAAGAATACGCTGGTCTCGTAGACATCGTGATGTGTTCACTGCCGGAATCTTTGTTACAACCTTTACTGCAGAGACTTCATTTAGAACGAGTGCAGAGACAAACTGGAGAACAAATTACTGCCAAACAATTTTTACTCAACAGTGATCCAGCCCTCAGGAGCGTCGTTGCTAAGGAGGCGTTGCAATGGAGAAAAGGCACCATAACACAGGTACCAATAAATAATCAATAGAAAATTTTAACTTGATTTAATTTCAACCCTTTTTTATTGCAGGAAGACCTTATCTGGAGACACAGAGGTAAACTGCATTTATTAGAATTGATAAACCTCACCGTAGATGCGATACACAAGTTGCAGCTACTCGAAGATACATGGCCAAGTATTTTGTACGATATTATTCACACCACATTGTTAGATTTTTCTGAGATGGACACGTACATGAAACGTTGCAGCGAAACGCTTGAGGGCGATAAATAATTTGTACAGTCTGCCTTATCAGTAGGAATTATCCCATTATTCTATCGTTAAGCTCACAATGCTCACTCTAATTTATACGTATCACCAGACATATATTCTTTATGTGTTCACGTAAACTTTACCGATTCGATTGACACATCATAGAATAGACTACGTATTTGTTATCTGGACCTTTTTTAGCGCGTTTAAAACATTTGCAATAATAAATTAGAATAAAGCAATATATGTTTAAGTTTTATATAAATATTCTTTATTACATAAGTTTATCATAATATTATAATGTTAATACACTGTATTGTATTTTAAATACACGTAACAAGTTAATTCAAGAGACAGTTTACTTACTGGGTACATAAAAAAAGGTTTCCAGCCGTCGTTTTGTAGGAAAATAATCCCGAGAAGCTTTCACACATTTTATATTTATTCCTCATAAGTTAATAAGGTCTAACAAACTAATCATCTTTATTTACAGTAATGAAATGCAATCGTCCTTTTTATATCACTTCGTTCCGATGATAGATTCGACGCTGAAGGAGATAGTTGACTTCTTTTCCAAACAGGACCCGCTGTTAGTCGCGGGAATATTGTGGTCGCTCCCGGCAGACGTAAAATTATCGTTAAAGTTTTTCTTCATCTTTCGAGGTTCCGTGATTTGTTCGAACCACGGGATGGTGGAATACATAGGTGGAAAAGGCTGCATTTTTTTCGAACCCTCGGCTTCTTGCTTATATTCCTGATTCGGTGACAAACCATTTAACAATGGAGCATCCGCGGTAACTAGAATAAGAAGAGATTTTCACTATATTGAACCGTCGCTGTACACGTTGTAATCTTTGTTTTAGATGAAATTGCCATTTCTTCTGCAAATCAATTTTCGGCATAAATTTGGCGATTTCATACTTTTTTTAAATAATATCTTTACTACATTATTGTATTCTTAAATAGTGAAAATATTTTAAATAGTACTAACATGCTGCGGGTAGTCCGTGTATCGCCTTCAACCCATAGAACCCTTGNGTACTGAACCGTCGCTATACACGTTGTAATCTTTGTTTTAGATGAAATTGCCATTTCTTCTGCAAATCAATTTTCGGCATAAATTTGGCGATTTCATACTTTTTTTAAATAGTATCTTTACTACATTATTGTATTCTTAAATAGTAAAAATATTTTAAATAGTACTAACATGCTGCGGGTAGTCCGTGTATCGCCTTCAACCCATAGAACCCTTGTGTCACGCTGATGCTCGTCTGAGTGAAATGCAATTGATGACGGGGGAAGTTCTTTCCTCTTCGGCACGCAGCGGGTTGCTCGGTCTTCAACAGATACGGCGAACCGGAAGCGTCGATCGGCGTGTGACAAACCGCAGAAACATTCTCGCCGAAGAAGTTCCCTTGAGCCTGTTGCTGTCTTCTGAGCGCGACCTGCGCTGCCATCACCCTCTGCCTCTCGACCACCAGCAAACAGCAGGGGCAACGACAGTCCTTCCACGCGCACGATCTCTTGTGTCCCTTCAGACCGGAAATCACCCCGTGATTCCTGCACCTGGCGCACTTCGGGCTACGCAAACGTTGCTCGATCCCGGAACTCACTTGACTCGAATTACCACTCTCGGTCTTCATCTCAAATCTTCTTCCACGAAATTTCATTAACGATTCGACGATCCCCGATCTTTTTTTTTTACAGAAACTTCATTATTGAACAAACTTGAAGAAGAGAATAAAAACGGGATGCGAATTCACATTTTTGACACGAAATTGTCAGTCTGAAACGATCACTTAATCGATCGTCGGCGCAGAGTATCGTTTGAGTACCTCGGATGAAACGGTGTCTTCGCTAACTTCTTCAAGGATCTACTCGGGCGGAAGAGTCAGCGTGCACTGCTGAATGAGTTATATAGATAGAGGAATCTTTTCCTCCGGTCTGAAGGGGTGTCTCCGGATCTCCTCCTACCGATTCGAAATGTATTTTTAGATGACGAAGATGTCGGGATTGGCTCGGAACCTGAAGAAACTCCGCCAGTTTCGTGGACGAGGAG